>APFE031493335.1:0-76713 GCA_000404065.3 Pinus taeda | reverse complement strand
AACTTACAATTATTAATATGGGCTTTATTGACTCTTGACTATGACATGATCCCATTACATAAATAAGGGGGTTAGGGTGGGACCCTAACACAGAGCAAGGAGTGCTTGAATTGGTTCTAGAAGAAAGAACCAAAGAAATGCTAAGAGACTGAACTCAGAAGAGGATAAAAGCTTAGTAAAGCATATATAGTAAGAAGGAGACTTGTTACCGCAGAGGTATTGTTGCAGCTCACAAAGGAAATTCCACAAAGGAAGTGGGTAGAATTTCTAAGGGATGAAGAATCTGGTAAGACTTTCTAAGTGAAAGAAGAAGTGGTCAGAACCAAGTATTTCATTGTGATTGAAATACAAGAGGACAGTTGTGTTCTTGAGAAGTGCAGATGAGTTGTAGCCTAGAAGGAGCAGAGAGAAGTGCTCAAAGGAGGTTCCAGAGATAGAGAACCAAGGGCTTGCCAAAAGACCAAGTACAGAGGAAACTTGGTGAGGTACGTTGCAACAAGGAGGACTCGTTGTAGAGGCTTTAATGTAGCTCATAATAAGTGAGTAAGGAGCTCATGAAGATAGAGAAGGAGAAGATGGCTACTGATAGTCATTGTAGAGGTTCTAAGAAAGACCACAGTAGAAGAAAGATGAAGAAAGAGGATTCCAAGGCAAATGTCAAGAGGATGAGTCAAGAGGAGCTTGACAAAGAGATTGCAGAGATGAAAGAACAACTCAATGTATTGATGATGATACTTGAGGAAAGCTAGAGACTAGGTTGGGTCTTGAGGAAGAAGCCAGTGAAGTGGCATAAGTTGCAAAGAAGGCTACAACAGAGGCAAGTAAGATGGTTGATGGAAAAACTCAAAGAAGCTGAGTTGGAAATGAAAATGGAAGTGTCCATTTGTGAAGCAGAACAGGGTGAAGTTCTGAGTGAAGATGAAGGCTTGAAGACTGAAACTTCAGGTGAGGCCAAAGGGTCACATGGTTTTAAATCTGACAATTTGTGTATGTTTGCAGGTGAAACATGTAAAGAAGGACACTTTGTTGATATTGTTATAAAGGAGGAAGAAGACAACCAGAATCTAAATTATGTTCTAGAAGAAGATGGGATAGATAGGTCTCATATATAGCTGGGGAAAGATATTAAGCAACCAAGTGAAGGGCTTGAGGAGATTGAAGAGGAGACCATCGAAGAATTTCTAAATCATATGAAGGATTTAGAACAACAAGGAGATATGATGGCTGAAACATGAAGTGGGACCATAGGGTCTTATGTTTTTAAGACTGATAGTTTGTATGTGGATGCAGAACAAATGAAGGAGAATATTAATGTAGACGGTGAGACAAGGATAGCTCTTGGAGAAGGTAAACAACAAGAGATTAAAGGCAAACTTGAAGAAGAGACTATGTTAGTTGAAAACATAGTAAAGGATCATTAGTTCACTATGATGATAGGCACAGTGGAAATAGCCATGGAAACTGTTGAGACAGTCAGTAAGAAAGAAGGACATCTACTGAAAGATATTAAGAAGGAAGAAACCTATGCAAAGGATTTAACCTTGGGAGAAGGAACACTAACAAAGGAGTGTTTTGCAGAGGATGAGAAATCTTTTGAAGCTATCAAAAGTATGGAAGAGTATCTTTTAGAAGATAAAAACTCTGAAGTAAAGGATGATGGAGAATGTCTCTTAAATGAGAGAAGAAGTGATTTATTGCAACAGAAAGAACTTAATAATGCATTGATATTTGAAACTGTGACAACACAGGAAGAATTTCTTGTGAAATAAGGACATGAAATTCAGCTTGAAGAGCTGATATGTGAAACAACAATTGAGACTTTTGAAACTTGTGATTTTCAAATTTATAATTTGTTTATAAATGCAAGAATTATAAGTGATGATGAAGTACTTATGAAGTGTCATAGAGAAATTGCATCACTGGAATATTTGCTGGAAAATTCAGAGTATGACAATGTGATTACAGAAGAAGGAGTTCACTACAATGGAAAAGAGCAGGACAACATCATTAGAGCAAATGATGTGGGGGAGAGACTAGTTGTCAGTCTCATGAATTCTTTTGAGAATTCAAAACAACATATTGATGTGCTGATAGAGAAGAAAGAAATAAAGCAGCAGACTGAATTGTTGCCAAAGGAAGATAAGGCACAAAAGCCTTATGTTTTTTATTTTAACAAGTGTTTTGTGAGTGTAGGTTTTGTTGCAGATGCTAAAGGAAATTTGGCATAGATGAGCAGCCAAATAAATATGAAAGAAGAAGATTATGTTTAAGAATTTGATCCATGGAACAGAGATGCTCAATTGCTGGAGGGAATGCTGGAAAGTCATGATTCAGTGCAGATAGAAATAACCATGAAAGAGGGTAAGGATGAAAGGGAGGCAACAAGAATAACATAACAAGTAAGAATGAGAGGAAGAGTAATAGTAAGTGATAGCATTCGACAACTCCAAGAAGAAGAACAACAGATTGAAGAGTTGGTGGATAGCAACAACAACCTGAAACAAAGAGAAAGAGGCAGCAATAAGTGGCAAAGTATAGACCAGTCCAAGGATGTACTGGAGATGGAGATTAAAGAATTATGGAAGCTAATGATGAAACAAGCCATAGGGAGGAAAATGATAGCAAAAGGAAACATGATCAATTAGAATTTGAACCTAATTGACAAGGAGAAGAAGATGAAACAGAAAATAGCAGATATACAACAATAACAAAGGTGCAAAGCTTTTAGATAGTTACAAACTAAAGTTTGGGACCCTAGAGGTTTTCTATCAACACATGAAGACACATGATCAGGAGATCATGAATATTTTCTACTTTGGGAGTTTGATGTAGGAGCATTCAACCCAAGGAAAATCATTGTGTTTTAGTAGGCATAGGGGGGTCATGTGTTTTAGGGAAGTTGGTTTCCTAAGTCTCAAATTAATGTAATATTTAGGCTTTTAAGTGATTAGAATAGGATTTAATTAGATGTGTGAGGATGTTTGTGAATGCTCTTGAATAAAGGAGAACACGAGTGGTTAATAATGACAAGAGAGTTAGAAAAAGGTAGTTTCATGATTCGAGGAACTAGAGAGAGTTCTTAGGAATTAATTGAAGTTAGAAGTGGACATAAAGGACATTTAGGAGTTAGTTCAGTAGATATAGGATTTGAACCAGAATTACTTCAACAAAACCTTTCTGGTATAAATATAAGCCTACAGGTAGAGTAAAGAGAGAGGCCACTGATATTGAATATCACGCTTGTGAGAGACAGAAAGTCTCGATATGTAATCATTTGTTTATACTTATATATACATAGGTTTATTTCCTAACTATGTAAGTGTGTGAAATGAGTATTTAATGAATGAATTACATATAAGTTATGAATTCGTAGGTTTTGTAACAGAAGGTTGCAGACAGAGTTATGTAGATACACAGAGGAGAGAATGATTCAGATGAATCATAAGGGATCTTTGAATCCAGCTAAAGGATTAGAGTAAGCTCTAGAGAGGTAGCGAAGGGAGAATTCGCAAAGTTAAGTTCAAAGGAAACAGAAGAGCGGAGAACCGAAACCCTGAAGAAAAACCCAAAACCACAAGGAAAAACACTGAAGGACGAAGTAAAGTCAAAGGAAAGGAATGAGCGGAGAAGTGAAGAGTTGATGCATAAGAACCGTTAGATCTCATATATCAACGGTCATCACATGAGAGAAGAGCGCAAGAGATGACTGATGAAAAGGTGGGTTTATAAGTGGAAGTGGTATTTCGGGTGAGGTTTAAATGGTAAGTGGTATGGAAGGGTGAGTGCCCGATTCCACTCACCATTCGACACATAGCACAAAGGTGGTGAGGGGAAACCACTTTATTGGGAAGTTAATCCTCGTGCTCGTTGTCTATCTGAAACCAACATCAATCGTCAGATAGGAAGAAGGAAGATCGACGACGGAGTGTCGTCATTCTGTTCTGTTGATTAGGTGAAAGTTCTACCGTCGGATCGAGTCTAGATCGATGGTCATAATTTGATCGTTGATCAGAGTTTGAATAGAGAGCGTAATGGAAGGTGATGGATTAGTGCGGACCCAACAACAATTATGAAAACGGGTTTATAATATTTGAAGTCCAGCCTATGTGTTTTCGTCGGATTATTCCTTTGTATTCCAATATAATTGAAGTTCCACGTTTAAAGGTAATTTTATGTGATAAATGCTATGTAACCAATGTTTAAAGAGAGAAGGTTATATATATGTGGTTAAAGGGTTAGCGAAATCTTACACTAAGGTTTATGGAAGTGGATGAGTCCCAATATAAGGGCTTAATGAAAGGATTTAATAAAGTCATAAATGAAGGCTTGAGGGTTGATTAAAATCCCAACAAGTGGATATTGCCTAAGGGTTAGGCTATGTTGGGTTTTAATAAATTATTCTGCAGAGATTAAGAAAGGGGTCCTTAAGCATTGATGGTTGAGATTTTGACTCATTAGAGAGCTAAAATTCTTGGGACAAATGTACTTATGCATTGTAGATGCATATTGTGGGTGTAAGCAGGGGTAATCCTGCATCACAAAAGTTTGTAAAACTGTTAAATGAATCAATTATGAAATGAAGACCTCTACACAAATGGAATTATGACTTTTACCCTTTTATGATGACCCTACCAAACACTAAATGTACCATATGACAAATTTTACATGAACCTAAACATAAAAACACTATAAAAAATGATTGATCAAACTAAAAATTATTTATAGGGGTTATCATGGATAACAATGGCTCCAATGTGGATGTTGTGCCCCTGTGGCGCAGCAAAGAACTAACAGAGGTCCAGTTTCCTTATTGAAAACTGAAAATTGATGACATAATATGCAAGTTTTTATGGCCTTCACTTCGGGCTCAAACTTGTCAAATAGATCATCCACACCCACAAATGAGAAAATAAAAATGGAGTATATACAATGGTGTTCTTTCCAACTAAGTAAGATCAAGAGATTTAATGTTTGAGAAACCTGCCATTGACGGGTCCTCCTCTACACAATTGACCATCCATCTCTTGCAATATGAATGTATTATTTCCATGGTAGGATGGAATATTATATGGTCCCTTCCAAAGGTTTTCAATCTTGCTGTGTTTTCCTAATCTTAGCCTCCCACTTCAAAACTACATCTCGAGGACTAAAATTTTCTTCTTTTGTCTTTTTGTCCAATGTCTTTTTAATTATGTTATGAGATTGCTGATGATAGCTATAGACTTCTTCTCTTTTTTCCTATAAATGAATTAGTTGGTTGCTCCTCCTTTGGATAACATTTGGTTCTTCTTCTAGTCCATGCAACAATTTCATGACTAGAACTCCAAGAGAGTTAGGAAAACAGCTTCAATTCCATAAACTTACTCATAAGGAGAAACTCATATAGACCTTTTAGCACAAATTTTGTCAGCCCATAAAGAAAATTTAAGTTTTAAATGCCACGACCTTTTATTTTCCTGCAAAATTCTTTTGATGATTCTAAATAGGCTTTTGTTTGATGACTCAGCTGAGCTAATACCTTGGGGGAAATAGGTTGTCGAATGACCAACAGTGATATTATACTAGTTACAAGAACTTACTAGTCATTTTGATTTGAAGGCTTGAACATTGACAGTCATGATCTTCATGGGGCAGCCAAATCTTGACAAGATGTTGTTTTCTAGGAATTGAATAATGATTGCAACTGTATATTGTCTTGTGGGAATTGCTTCAATCCACTTTGTAAAGTAATCAGTGGCAGTTAGGATCCATCGATGTTGGCCTAAAGATGAAGGATGTATTTCGCCAATAAAATCTAACACCCACTACTGGAAATGAGCTTCCACAAAAATAGGTTTCAAAGGTAATGGGAGGAACTTCCTTTTCCCACCAAAGATTTGACATTCATGACAAGAAACTACCCTTTTGTATACATCTCTGAACATTGAAGGCCAATAAAATCACGCGCTAAGTATCTTATTCACTGTTTCTTTCCAGTAATGATGACCTCCACAATCACCTTTATGAAATTGTTCAATCACTCTTTCAGCCTCATCTTCTAATAGGCAGTTAAGAAGTATTCCGCCTGAATCTTTCCAATACAAACATTTATTTAAAATGCCATATCTTACTAATTTCAATTTGACAAATCTGGATTTTGAATTTGCTAATTCAGGAGGAGGTCTATGATTTTGCAGAACAAAGATAACATCTTTATACTAGTATGACATTGTAAAATTTTCTTCAACAGGGATTAGTTCATCATCTTCAATTGCATCTATGATTTCTGCTACAAAACTTATGTCTAGATAGTCAAAAATTGATGGGGTCATAAAATTTTCCAATCCTTGTCCTTTTACCAGTTTTGTAGGTTTGATTTCCAAATCATACTCCAACAGGGTGGCAACCCACTTACTCCTCTTACCATCAGGATCAAATTGGGTTAATATAACCTTGATTACAACATTAGGTACATAAGCAACAATGTGTGAATGAATACATACACCCTAAAATCTTTAAGAGCCTTCACCAAAGCATAAGCTTGATTCTCCATGATGTTATATTTCAATTCAAAGTTTTCAAGTGTTCTATTGAAAATGAAATAGGTTGTTCATTACATTATTTTCCTTTCTGTAACAATAATCCAACAATTGTGTGTTTCAAAGCAAAAGTAAAAACCATAAATTGATTTGAAAAATTAGGATTTATGAGAACTAGAGCTTGAGTAAGAGCCCTATTGATTTCTTCAAATGAATGTTTAGCCTCTATTGTCTAGTTAATATCACAATATTTCCTAAGCATCTTTGTGATGTGTTTCACAATTTCTGCAAAGTTAGGAACAAATCTTCTTACAAAATTCACTTTGCCTAAAAAAGATTGGATTTCTTTTCTATTTCTGGGAAGACCAATTTTTTGGATAGAAGCAGCCTTACTTGGATCAATTTTAATTCCCTCCTTTGATATAATATGACCCAACAAACTTCCCTTTGTCAAAGAAATATACTCTTAGTAGGGTTTAAAGAAATATCGAATTTTCTTCATTTTTGAAAGACTCTTTCCAAATGCTTAAGATGTTCTTCTTCCTTTTTAGAAAACATAGTGATATCATCCAAATATACCACTACAAACATGTTTATCTCATCTACAAATGCAATGTCCATACCTCTCAGAAACGTTTCCCTTGCATTCATAAGTCCAAAGGGCATCTTTGCATACATAAAAGTTCCCCATGGTGTGGTAAACATTGCCTTATGGTCATATGGATGGACTAATATCTCATTATAATCAGAGAAATCATGTAACATAGACATCACGTTTCTGAAATCAATGCATATCCTAATATCCCCATTCTTCTTTCTCACAGGTACCAGATTAGCCAACCAACTGGAAAACCTTAATGTCACTATGATATTTCACTCAAACAACTTTTTGATCTCCTTTTCAATCAATGGAAAATGCAATGGTTTGATCCTCCTTAGTTTTTGTTTGAAAGGTTTTTCATTTTTTTTATTGGTATTGTATATTGAATAACATTTGGATCTTATCTTTTTAAATCAGCATAACTCCATGCAAAGATATCTATGTATCTCTTCATCAAATCCAAATATTTTTGTTTCACCTTAGAAGAAAGAAATTTGGACAACTTGACATTCTTTAGATTTTTTGCAATACCAAGATTATAAGTTTCAACCTCCTCAACATCAGATTTTATCTTAGGATTCTTGGCCACATCATTCTGGTCAAATAACTTTTCAAGAGGAATCAATCTCTTTGGAATACAATTTTTTTTGAGCTGGACAACTGTAGTATTATCTTTGGTTTCAACAAAGATGTTTTGTTGGTCAACTTGAGTAGTTTCAAATTATTCTTTCAATTCCAGGAAAATTTTGACTTGCTGATCATAATCAAATACTTGCTAGTTTGTTATGTTATCAGGTAACACTGGCCTACACCTAATTTCAATCTCATGTTTCTTGCTGGAATGAATTGTAATTGTAAATAGACTAGCTGAAACAACTAAGGAATCTGCAATATTGTTATGTTTTCTAGGCTTGATTGTGAAATTGTATTCTTCAAAATTTTCCAGCAGTTCAAGAATCAAAATTTTGTATTCTCTCATTCTAACATCCTTGGTTTGATAAGTGTTGTTAACTTATTTGGTGACCAATTTAGAATCACCAAAAACAAATATTTCCTTAGCACCTAAATTCTTCAAGACTTCTAAACCCAAAACCAATGCTTCATATTATACCATATTCTTTGTGCAATCAAAATTGAGTTTATAAGAGAAAAACTTACTTTCATCTCGTGGGATACTTATCCAAATATCTACATCAGATCCATCTCTTGCGGCAACACCATCAAAGCTCATGTGCCACCAACCTTTCCTATCAATTTCTTCAACTTGTTGCCCTTTTTCTACATGCTGATTTTCTGTGTTATTGGTGATTTCATTGAAGAGTATATATGAGGTTAATTCAGTCTCCGTTGTATATACTGGAAAATTTTGAGGTTTATCTTTGTTGATGACCATATATGCCATCCCATACTCTCTATGTAATCTCCTTTCTTAACCAAAAACTAGGATAGTAGCATAGGACATATCCATTTGAATGGTTCCTTTGATTTTGGCAGCCCATGATCTAGATAGTAGCATGCCAAACTTTGGTGGAATATCAACCAAAATAATGTCCATCAGTGTAGTTTTAGTAGGAATTTGAGTTAAACCAACAACCACATCTTTGATTAGACCTATACATTTCACTCTCTTTGAATCAAATGAAAATAAGTCTTTGTATGGTCTCGTTATGTCTAAATCCAATCTCTCCATGATGAATTTAGGCATTACATTGTGTGATGCCCCTGAATCTAAAATAGCATTATGTAGTGTCATGTCATGGATGTTTAAACTCACATAAAAAGGTGTCACCTCTTCATTTTTCTCAGATTTTGCTCTTGGCCATAGGAATACATTAGGATGATCTTGCAGATTTAAAATATTAGAGGGTCCAGCTTTAGTGTTAAGCATTTTGACAATTTGATTTCTATATTCTATAACCCTTATTATTTTTCCAAAGGGGAAAAATCTTTATCTTTGAAATTTCATTCTCTAAGTTAAAAACTGGTTGTGTGTTCTCAATTTTCTTTCCAATGATCTCTTTCCTTTGTTCAACAACTTTTGGAGTATTTTTCTTAGGCTAATTCTTATTCACAACTATAGGAATATTTTTGTTCCTCAGATTATATTGTTTTTGCATCTCTAGAATGTCATGCTAATAGCCTTCTAAGTATTTTGATTGTTGTTCAGTTTCATCATCACCTAGGTCATCACTAGATTTATTGTGTTCTTCTTTTGTTAGAAACATTCATTTTTCATCTTCATCTAAGGAATGAATGATATCTTCATGGACTTCTCGCTGCATTTCCTCATCATCTACTAGGTTTTGATGGAAAGGAGGCGTAATTTGTTGGTTAGGATGATTTCTTTGTTCTATTTGCCTCTGTTGAGTATGAACCCTTCTGAAAGTTGGATTTCTAATTCGTGTCTTGGGCGGTGCAATAGGAGGATTATTTCTAAGGGCCAGTCTATCCATAAGCCTTTCCATTGTTTTCATCATAGTATCACTTTGGGAGGGTTTGACAAAACAAGAAGAGAACAAGAAGGGAGTTTCGAATTGACGCTCAAATTATGGGCTTCCAGATCAAGGATACAATGTTAGATTTAGGCTCAGATGTGAATATACTACCGAGGAAAACCTGGGACGCCTTAGGGAGGTTGAAGCTGGCATTTTCTCCAATTCAACTACGTATGGAAAATCAATATTGTATCCTTTTGGTGGGAAGATTGGAGGATGTATAAGTTGACATAACAAGAGTAAAAACTTATGTTGACTTTGAGGTAATAGACATTATTAGGCAAAGAACCTTATCCAGCAGTACTTCGAATAGATTGGGCCCATGAGAATTACGCAATAATTGACCTAAAGAAGGAGTTGATGACATTTGAAATGGAAGGAGTCAAAGTGATGCAGCCCCTATACCCATGCCAAGGACCAAGGTTCACTGAGCTAGAAAATGGCAAGGAAGAACTTGAACTGTTAGACCATTTGCATTAGCTGACAGTAGGGAAAAGAGAATACTAGATCAATCCTACGACAGAAGGATCGATAAGCTAGAGGAGCATCCAAAGTTCAAAGTTCCGCTCTGAGGCAACTTTGGATGACTGGTAGTAGGGAGGATAGGGGATCAACACTAGGCGTTGTGCCACAGTCTATTGTATCAACTATATTGGTATTGAGGTACGGGAATTTCCTATTTTCAATGGCATGGACTTGGTTAATGATTTTATTAATATAGTCGATGCAACTGTGTCTGAAAAAAACAAAGTTACCTTGTTGGATATCGCTTTGCAAGTGACACTGGCAAGGTGGTGGGGTCTCACCGCAACCACCTCAAAGAATGGTAGGAGGTTAAGACAACAATGAGAGTCAGATTTGGGCATTCAGAATATTACCCTCAAAACTTCATAAAGTACAAGGAGATATTTGACCCTCGACAACATCTGCAAGATTGTAAGGCCAACTAGATAAGGGAAGGACTTCCATAGGACTTATGGGTGCACATATTTATACACACCCTAGGGACATTTCCAAAGGCATGGTACATGAAGGAGGAAGTAAGGAGGCAGACCAATAATTGGGATTGTATGGAAGAATAATTTATAACATATTTTTCTTTTATTGATAATGAAAAACAAATTGTGACTTCTTTGCAAGACATTAAATGGGTTATGTTCATGGTTAGACAAATGACAGAGGGATGTATAGACCAGGACACCCTTGAACATCTATGTGAATCCAAATTCTATGAAGTCGTAGGCTGTGGAAAGATCAAATAGGAGTCGAATGAGGGTGACATGGAGGAATTGAGACATTTGAAGCTCAAAGAAACTGAAGGGGAACGAAATGTTGAAGATGGGTATGTAACTAATGGTTTGCAACTATTACCTCTGAAGTTACAGAAACATAATAGCGGCACCGATGAAAAGTCTAAACTGGCCTCAACCAGAGATTACTGGGATGCAAAAACTACCAAGTAAATCCTCGGCCCCTTGAGGGAGTGCGAATATTTGTTCCCCACGTCTATTGCGGAACTTAAGGGGATCAAGGGGGAGTTAGGGGAGATGAAAATTATGCTTTAATTGGATGAGAATTCGGTGAAACATCGGCCATATAGACTGAATCCAAGAGTCAAAAGGAAAGTGAAGAAGGAAATAGATAAAATGTATGTGGTAGGGCTTATATTCCCAGTTGATGAGGTTAAATGGGTCAGCCCAATTTTCATACATAATAAGAAGGACACTGAAGATATTAGGGTATGTGTATATTTCTGAAGCCTGAACAATTCCTATTTTCATTACCCCTTTCCTACTCTGTTCAGCAATGAAGTCCTAGACAATGTGGCCATAAATGAAGCTTACTCAATTACAGATGGATTCTCTGGTTACCACCAGGTTCAGATCACAAATAATGACAATAAGAAAACCACATTCCCCACTAAATTGGGATCCTATGCATACCACATTATACCCTTTGGACTAAAACATGTACCAGAAGTATTCTCCAAGATTTTAATTTCTGCTTTCAGAGATTATATTCACTAGTTTCTAGAAGTTTACATGCATGACTCAACCATCTACAGTTTGTTGAAGAAGCACTCCAGTGTACTCAAAGTGATGTTCGACCAATGTAGACAGCTGCAAATTTCCCTAAACCTGAAGAAGTGCATATTCATTGTTCTTTTCGGGACACTTTTGGGCTATATAGTCTGCAAGGATGGAATGTGTGTTGATCCCACTAAGGTCATAGTAATCCTGAATATGGAGCCGCCAACAACTGTGAAAGAATTAAGATCCACCCTTGGTCAAAAGGGATATTATAGGAGGTTCATCTGCAACTATGATTTGATCACCGCACCACTAGAGAAGCTACAGAAGAAAGTTGAAAAGTTTTTCTAGTCAAATGAATGTGAAGTTACTTTTAATGTGTTGAAGTAAAAATTAGCAAGTGCACCAATATTAGTTTATCTCGATTGGAAAAAACAATTCCATGTCCACATTGATGCCTTAGGTTTCGCCTTGGGGGTTGTCCTGGCTCAGCCTGGAGATGGAAACCTTGACCACCCCATTTACTTCACTAGCAGGAAAATATCCACAACAAAAAATAATTATACCATGACTAAGCGTAAAGAAAATTATCCACAATAGAAAAGAATTATACCATGACTGAGCATGAAGCACTTACGATGGTATATTATTTACAAAAAGTTTTGGTACTATCTCCAAGGGGTCCATTCAAATTCTTCACAGATCATTATGCCATGAAATACCTAGTAAATAAGCCTATACTTAAAGGGAGGATTTGCAGATGGCTTCTTTTATTCCAGGAATTCACCTTTGAAGTAATTGTCAAACCCGATAGACTTAATGTGGGGCCTCATCACCTTTCTTGATTAGAGTCAGGAAAAATTGGGGGATTAGTAGATGATAAACTACCGGATGTTGACTTGTTTTGAGTTGAAGCCATACCAGACTACTTGGAGGATATTGCATTTTTTCTAGCCACAGGTAAATGTCCATAAGAGTACATGACTACATAGTGAAGGCACATGGTGGTTCATGCTATAGATTACCAGTTGATTGCGAGACAATTGTACAAGTTGGGCCTTGATCAGATATTGTGCAAATGTGTCCTTGAGCATGAGAGACAGGATGTATTGTGAGAGTGTCATTCAGGAGTTCTGGGTGGGCACATTAGCAGGAAGGCCACTGCAAGGAAAGCATTTCAAATGGCACTATAGTGGCTCACAGTTTTTTGATGTGCAAAGGAATATGCCAAGAGGTGTGATGTATGTTAAAGGGTTTGAAAACCATCTCACTAGGATGAGTTTCCGTTGCAACCAGTGTGGGAAATACAGGCTTTTAAGAAATGGCCAATAGAATTTGTAGGGCCTATACCCACTAGCACAATACTCACACACCTAGTAAATTATTATTGCTACAAAGTATATTACCATATGGGCTTATGCAGCACTAGTTAAGGATTTCATTTCAAACACTACCGCCAAATTCATTTTTGAAAATATCATCATCTGGTTTGGGTGCCCCCAAAGCCTCACTAATGACCGGGGGACCCATTTCATAAATTAAATTGTCACCTCATTACTTTAGAACTCCATGGTACAACAGCATAAGAGCAGTCTGTATCACCCTCAAGAAAATGGTATTGTAGAGGCCTTCAACAAAATCTTAGAGAGGGGACTCACTAAGATCTGCTCAAAAAATCAAGACGATTCGGATAAAAAGGTTCCAACAACGCTATGGGCTTATCTTACAACTATCAAGAATTTACAAAAATATACACCCTTCCAATTAGTATATGGATGAGAAGTTATAGTACCTGGTGAATTTTCCATTCCCGACCTCTTCATCACGCAGGCCACTGACATGATGGAGGAAGACTCAATTGTAAAGAAGTTGGAAGAGATCTGTGAATTGAACGAGGTGAGGTTTTTAGCAGATTTCCACCAAACTGTCGAGAAGCAGAGGCAGAAGGCATGGCACAATAGGCATATCAAGTGAAAATCCTTTATAGTTGGAGGAAATCTTATGTTATATGACAGTAAATTATTAAAGTTTCCTGGGAAGTTGAAAATGGATTGGTTGGGGCCCTTTATTGTTGTAGAAGTGAAGGAATCAGAAATTTTCAAGCTTGCACAACTGGATGGTGTCCTACTGCCAGGATGGGTAAATGGTGCACACCTGAAACCTTTCCATGGCTCGAGAAATTATGCACCAAAATGATTGAATCTTCGTAGGGAGATTGTAGGTAGTTTTAGGTAGAGTCAATAAGTTCTTTTAGTATATCAATTGCGCCAGTTAAGATTAGTTGGTTTGTTCTTCTAGTCAAAGTTAGTTAAGAATAAATTTTCATTTGGTCTTTTAGTTGCGGAATTACTTCCACCCCTTCGAAATTGCTTATGGTCGGGGAGTCACACATGTCAGCAGTCATATCTTCCATAATCAAATAATAATTCCTTGTGTCAGTTACAATTTGGGCTAAATATTTCTTGTAATATCCCAAGAATGATCTATCATCAAATTCTAGGCATCTGCCATCATTGCATCATAATTACCCATCTATTCCACCCTCCTTTTTCAGTTTTGCATCATCTAAGTCAAGTCTAGCTCAGTCGCCTTTACTGCTGCCACAGTTGAGACCAAGTGGGGAAATTTACCGTATTAATTAGTTAAGTGGTCTAATCAGAAACATCATGTCAAGTATTTCTATTTAGTCTACATGGCAATGATAAATTTCTCAGAACCAAAAGCTGAGGTGGTCAAATTTCCAAGTTTGGAGTCTGTCTCTCATTCTCTTTATTCCAATCCCAAGTCCAAGCCCCTATGTTCTTTGTATACCAACATCGCTCTTCCACAATGAAAACAACCATAACTTCTATTCCAGAAGTTGAATTAAATTCCATAGTTACAAAGAGAGAGCCTCTTTACGGAAAATATGATAAATTTGTGCTTGTCGAAAATGACCTCTCCGACTCATTCCAGTTTCCATTACTAAAGTGGGAGTTCTACATAATTCCTATTACCAAAGCCGATGGGAGTCAATCCATGAAATTCATTGAATATTTTAGGAGAATTCATCGGTCGACATTGTTGAATTTAAGAAGTCTTCAGCACACAAGGAGCAGCAATGTCATGCACAAAACTTCTCCTCAATAGGATGCATGGTGAATCATTATGGATAGATAAGGAATACCCATCCATGTTTTCAATATTCAGAGGCTCATAGGGTTGTTAGCTACAAAAGCTACCGTATCAACTGCTTTCTAGACTGCATCCAAGAGAGGAAATAAAATAGGTGACGATAATTACTCTAACAAATATGGAACCCAGCGAGGAGGCAAGGGTGCTCTGATAGAGCCTATCAATAAGTCTAACATCAATTTTTCATGTTACATGATCATTGGGAAGCTTATTCGACACTTTTCGTAAGGTGAATGCACATTAAACACCATCTCAGTTGCATAGGCTTGTGTGTAGGGCACGCAGCTGAAGTGGTGTAGCTTTCTCCTACAATAACTTTTTGATGCCTGCGAGGATGTGTATAAAAGAGCCACCCACTTTATTTATGGATATATCGTAGTGACATTGGCCATGTGAAAATGGTTCCCACCCAAGGGCCAAGAGATGGAAATGGTTAATGAAGACTAAATACTTACTCTCAGGTATGTACCTTGGAGGACTTTCGGGGACCCCAATAACCAAGAAATCAATGAGGCCTCCTTTTCGAGATGATACAAGAAGATGATGGAAGTTGTCAAGGCTACACAAAGGATCCTGCAGTCATTACTTGATGACTATTCACAGAATATTTGGTTCGACATCAGTCATGGCACCACCTAGATACGGCCGAAGTGTGTTCATCCAGACACACTTTAGATGTGGGTGCCAAAGTTTGTTTTAAATGAAGAAGCATTCCATATTGAAGTTTCTTCTGGAATGGGAATTGTTGGAGAGATTCAAGAGGGGAGGCATATCTATTTTTTTAGAGGAATGGTTCCCCAACCACTACCAGTAGAAACCCTTATGACATCAAGGAAGTGGATGGTCGAGGAGACACTAAACCCAGTCGTCAAAAATCTTGAGACAAAAATGTAGTCCCTACAAGAAACATGGTGAATCTTGGCACCTCAGTAAGTTCATTCCCAACATTTTCAAAATTTCATAGTTAAATACTCCCTCTTTCTTTGATTTTCAGTCATTTGGTTGCTTCGATTCTTGAAGTCGGCCCCACTCTTGGTCGAAACCTGCAATTCCCAATCCTTGCCCTAAGCCACCATCCGAGCCCAATAAAAATGTAGGCGCCACCTCCACCCAAGTTGTTGATCTCACTGACGAAGAGCCCCACTCTCATGCTACCATGCCCATCATAGAAGAAAACCCACCCTCCACTTGTACCAACTCACCACAGTCACGAAATCCATCACCTCACACAACGTCCACTTCCACCACCATCTCTGAAATTCTGCCATATGGGACTATGATCAGTACCAAGATGGAAATGGAGGTCGACTCCATTATCTAATCGAATTTTTAAAATACGAATGGGGTGCTTACAGCCCAAATTATCGCTATGGAAACCATTCAAACATCCATGTTGTCTTTATTGTTTGAATTTGGTCCACTCACAATCACTGCGCAATTTACTACCCCACCACATTCTGCATAGTACCCTTACCCATCGACCTTATTATCTCATCACCACCACACTTCCCCACGGTTCACATTGATCCACAAATATTGGAACCCTCATAGAGAGCAACACCTCCATAGGGGCACTCTAATAAATCAATTTCCAGTGGGCAATCATTGCAGAGTCGGTTTCCTGGACCCTTCTCAATGAATCTTGATGACCTATATGGTTGGTCCTTAGCCTAATTATTTAATTTCATTCAACTGGTTGCACGCCAAGCAAAAGCATTGCACAATGTCTTAGCTATTTAGCAGCAACAACAACAAATCCTAACCCTTACAGCAAAATGTGACCATCTTCTCCAGGAGAAGCAGAACCTTCAAGGTCAGCTTGACCAGATTACTAAAAAGTTCCAAGTACTATGGCCCTCAGTAGTCGATATTGTGACCGATGCACCAGAATATTTCTCACTGCACCCTTGTTGAATGTTGTGATAACATCAAAATAACATGCACAGACCTGGACTCGATAAATCAGGAGATTAAAAGAAGTATTGATGTCACTCATAGTGCACTTCCAGATACTACCACCCAATATGTAGGCGAAATTGAGAATAAATTGGCAAAAGTGGTTGACCTAAAGGCCTTGATCGTCAAGTTTGTGAAAGAAGCTCAAGGCCTTTTGTAACAAGTTCATGATTGGTCTGGATGGATAGCAAGAAAGAATCAACCTATTTACCCTATGTGCAACCACGCTAATCAACTGTTTAATCAAGCCATGGGTACTCGAGGCAAGTCCTAGTGGAAGGAACTTCAAACAAATAGACAGCCTCGAAACCCAAATATAGCACATGGAAGAAGAATCAGCCAAGACTAAACAGATACTCTGGGACCTTCTGTCACCCACATAGCCTCATCTAGAAACATAGTAGCAGATCACTGAAGAAACAGACACACGGTGGAATACTGTACTGATGACCCCCCCTCCGGCCCAACCCACTATCGAACTTATGACACAGTTTCTTTCTCAGGTAGGCACCCTCATAGGTATATGGAAGGAGGATCTTGACACATACACACAATTCTAGGATGCAGCCATCAAATTTTTCCCTGAGTTGGGCCCTTCTTTTCAAGGAACTAATCAAGGGGAAATAACCATCTTAGGAGTAGAAACGCAGGGAGGAACACCAATAGCATCAGCAGCAGCGGTAGCACTGATTCATTTTGAGAAACAAGGTGACTAGTTGGAAGAATGACCACATTTTGCAAAAGATAACCATTGGGAAGCTGCGAAGAAGACAGTTGGAGAAGAGGAAGGAATTCGTCGAAGACCAATAGTTGCATAAACATGGCCAGAGAAGTCAGGACTTAGGTAGCCACAACCGAGTGGAAAGGAATACTAACATCCAAGCAGTAGAAGCAGCCAAAAGTGGAAAAATGTGGAGCATCTAAGGAAGAAGTGGCAATCTAGGCAAGCATAGGGATATAAAGAAGGTTGAAAAGAAAAATAAAATAAAATAAGAGAGGGAGATGATACTGAAATATTGTTGCGAAGCCATTTGAGCTCACTCTGATTCTCATGATCTCGATTGTGTATCTCTTTCATATTAGCATTACTTTTGTCTATGAGGCTTGCGAGTCAGATGTCATGTTGTAATGATGATGGAGACTAATGGAAGAAGATATTACAGGGATACACTAGTACTATGCATGTGAGTTTGTCTGGCTTTTAAAATTTTTAATATGGTTGCATGTGTATTATGTTCTTTCTCTTCATGTGTTTTATCTGTTACGATGAAGTTCCTCATGGGCATAGTTCTAGATTCACTGCCATTGATCTATTTAATATGATTATTCATGATACCGGATCCCAACCCTTAACTAACTATGGTCATGAAATGCCTCGGGTGAAACGTTTTATCTATCCTAGATAAGGTGAAAATGTCGATGTTGTGCTAGAATAAAACAAATCTTTTATTGGACATTGTGCTTGAACTCGGGGTCTTAACCCTTCCATTATTTTTCTACCAACACCTCAGCCTCCAGGGGACCCAAGGACCAATTTCCTTCTCTTCACTTTGGTTATGCTCTGCCTCTGATGAATGTTCCCCATTTGATGCTCAAATGGGTATCCCCTCTCATCTCTAATAGCATGCATTTGAATGCCTCTACTTCCCTCTTTTTTTGTTCTCCAGGGATTTTCCTTCGACATCCTTTTTGTTGTGGCTAGTCTTATCCTCCATAAATTTTCATGTCCTCCTTTCCTTGCTAAGGTTCTCAAGCACATGGGCTTGAGTACTTTCTTGTTGCATCTCCTTTAATTGAAGAACCATCCCCTTAAAACTATGCACCCACTAGCCTTTAATGGTTGTCCAAACCATTGAATTTTCTTCTCTGCACAGGAAAACTTTACTCATCCCAAGCAAGTAATCGAACCTCCTCCCCAGCTCTAAAATATGTATCCCTTTGACTCAACCTCCTTTTTAAATTTCACATATTTGCAAAAATATTTACAATGTATTTTATGAGGGATCCATGGGTGGCGCTGTCACAGACCCCTCCCCCTTGAAGGAACACCACCCTCGATGTTCATCTGTCCATATACACAAAGGAAACATGCTAAATAGAGAAACAATAATGTATTGTATTTAGAGATTTATATTTATAACTCTTTAAATAATTTAGATATATTTACTGTCACACATTCACAGTTGTGTGCCCAACAGCTAAGAAATTATAGAAGAAAATTTACATCAAATCAACCACTTTCTATGACTCTTTGTAATTTCCTAGTGCTTTTGCTGCATGAAATTAAGCTTTGATTATTTCCTTTGTTCTGAAGGGTAGTATGCTTCCAATATCCATCATTGTATTTCTTTCCATTCTTTTTCCATTAGCGAATAGTTCCCAACTCATTGCTTCCTGATACAACCCCAATGTGCTTATGATTCCAATCATGACCAAGAAACCCAAATTTTATATTTTTGCCTTCCCTTCTCTGCTTCTCGGTCCCTTGAGCAATCTGGTTACTCTTGTTCCATGCAGTCACTCACCTTCCAATTTCAGGCATCCCCTTCTCTGCTTCTTAGTCCCTCGGGGGATCCATTCCTTAGCAAGGCTTCCTCGCATCGGGAGGAGTTCAAATTCAAGGCACATCCTTGCCTTCAAAACTACCATATGTTCATAGCATGCTTCATGGAAATTAATTGACATCATCAATGTTAATGTATCAAAATGGCCCCATTCTTGAAATATTTAATCAACGTACCACTTCACATTTGATATCTTTCAACAAAAACTATTTATCTTGTAGCTGATTCAATCCACCCAACTAAGTGATTTCATGATTTCCTGCATCATATCACATATGCCTCCATAAGTTCCTGTTAGAGATCCATGAAACTCTCCTAGGTTGTAGCTCAGAGATGCTTGGTAACATATAATTTTCAATATGTTTCTAGGAACGTATCGGGATGGGTGATGGTTTGGTTCAAGCCAGATAACCACTTCTACTATGTTTTCACTCTAGACTTGCATGAACACTCTCAGACTACAAGGCTTTAGACCACCAATGCTCAACAACTTGGGAATTAGGTGAATAGATGAAGAATACTAACCACATGAGAAGATGCATACAGAATGTATGATGGTAAGCTGCAACTAGTAAATAAACTTGCAAATCTATGCAGAGGTAAGATGACAGTTATCTTGCATTAGATACAGAAGAAACCTGAGTGACCTACTCACTGATACATTCAATTGTCCAATCCAAAGATAAGATGACAGTTATCTAGTATTAAACATGGAAGAAATCATGAATAAAACACTTCAGGAACAAGCTTAGAACAGAGGAGAAATGGCATTGAGCAATTAATAGCAAAAGAAGCTTGCATTGCTAAAAATGAACATGAGATGCTGCAAGTTATAGAATATCTACAGTCTCTAGAAGTCGAACCAAAACACAATTGCCAACCCTGATTACATCTTTCTTCCGGCTATTTATAATTTATCATTACAATGGCCCTTGGCCACTTAGGGATGGAGGGGTCTTAATTGACCACCAACTACCATTAACTGTCCGATAGCATCTTTGAACGTAGTTGCTTTCTCCACTACGAAAACCTGATCAATTCTTGTACTGTGTTGTCCTGCCAGGTGGTCGGATTGATCACGACAATGGAGTTCCATAACTATTTAATTCGGTTGCTGAGTCGTGCTGTGTCCTTTTATCCTTTGACCATGCTCTTCTTTTAATTCAGTTTCATGGTCAGATTATCACCAGACTGACAGAGTCGGCCATCTTCTCCTTCAAGTAACAGACAAGACATGGGGTATGGAGTGCATGGGCAGATGAACAGTTGGGGTTATCGTGAATGGTGGCCATCGGGTCAAGGGAGATGTGTGGTGTAGATCGTATTCTAGAGGCTAGCAATTGTGGTAGAAGCAGGACATGTCTGGGCCGTCAGATCTTCAGGTGAGCAGATCGGACGGTTATCGAGTGACGGAGATGTGTGGGCGATAACACGCGGGGTGGTTTGATTTGAGTGGTAATGGTTTTTTTATTGGATGGGCGTCGGGTAGTAAATGGTAAGTGTCAGAACTCGCGCGATGTAATTTAGTGGATGACACATAGAGGCAGAGGAGAGAGGAAAACCACCCTCATCGGGCGGATACTTTTCGCACTAGTTGTCTGCGCGATATGGGCAAGGACCATTAGATCTGGTGGGGTTGATCTAACGGTGGAGAGTAGTCGGGCATGTTGGATTGATCGGAAGGAAAGTGGGCCGTTAGATCGGTGGAAAAAAATCAATGGCGGAGGAAGATGAAATGTGTTATGAGTGCTTAAGACGTATGGGTAAGGTTTTATGGATGCTTTTGGCTTTCGTGCTTGGGGCTAAGGGAAGGGTAGAGTGTGAGAGGGATAAGAGAAGGAGGGGAATAATGGCCCATGTGGGACCTTTTTAAGAACAACAAAGTAGAACGAGCCTTTCCCTCATCCTTCAAAAAGGCAGCACTGCATCGCAGGGCTAACATTGGCTCCTTCTGGGGATGAAATCCTCCCTGTGAGGTTTCAAGAACCATAGAGCACTACCTTTTACATAAGAAACAAGATCAGAAATATTGCCTAGTATTCCATTGGGCATGGAGTCTATATAAGCCTACACTAAAACTTTTAAAAAAAATGCATATTTACAATACTGAGGCCTAAAAGCCTTAAACAAAATAAACTTTCAAAAACTGCCCATTGACTGGGCCATCAAAAATTGTTTCTCCTTCCGAAGTTTGCAGCATGAAAGTATTGTTCCCTTGGACCTGAGAGATGACAAAAGGCCCCATCCATAGAGCGTCAAATTTACCATGATTGCCTTTCTTTTCCTTCAGTGCATCCCATTTGAAAACCCAATCACCAACCTGAAAATTGTCCATCTTTTCCTTTCTGTCAAAAGCTTCCTTGATTTTCCTTTGATGTACTATAGACCTCTCAATCAATTGATCTCTGATCTAATGAACTTCAGCCAAGTCACTCATCCTTCTTGCCATGTCACTTTCCTCGCTCTGCTCTTCCTGTAACAATTTGGCCATAGGGAGGATCAATTGGATTGGGAAAACAACCTCAGTGCCATATACTAACTTGAATGGAGAACTCCCTGTGGATTTCTTGTTGGTGACCCTGTCAGCCCACAATGCAAACTTCATTTTGGAATCCCAACTCCGCTTGTTGTCTTCCAACAGCTTTTTAATTATCCTTACCAAGGTTTTACTAGATGATTCTGCTAGGCCATTACCTTGAGGATAATATGAGGTGGAATGTACTAATTTAATGTCCATTGAGTCACACATTTCCACCAACTCCTTTGCCCTGAAAGCTGTTGCATTCTCTGTAACCAATTTGTTTGGGCAGCCAAACCTGGTGAAAATGTTTTCTGTCAAGAATTTCATGACAATCTGGTGATCAGCTTTCTTAGTGGGGATGGCTTCAATCCATTTAGTAAAATAATCAATGGCTACTAAAATCCATCTATGCTGGCCACTGGAATGTGGATTAATCTCCCCTATGAAATCCAATCCCCACTGCTGGAATGGGCCACTGTTATGTATTGGCTTCAGGGGAAAATATTTCAGCTGCTACCTTCCTGCAAACCTCTGGCACTTGTCACAATACTTCACAAATGAAAACACATCAGATAATAGAGTCGGCCAATAATACTTAGCTCTCAGGATCTTGTGGGCTATGGTTTTCCAATAATGATGTCCTCCATAGATGCTAGAATGGAGCTAGTGCATGACCTCCACATATTGCTCTTTGTCTAGACATCTTAGGAGGATTCCGGATGGGTCCCTCCAATAAAGCAAATTTATATGAATACAGAACTTGGCTGCTTTGAGCTTAATGGTCATGGCTTGGCTTGAACTAAGGCCTAGAGGAACTTCTAGCTTCAACAGGAAGTGAGTTATTCTAGAATACCATTCACAAGAAGCCAGATTTTTAGCCAAAGACTGGTTCTGCACTTGTTCCACTATTACTTCCCCTATCTGTCTAATATTTGAATTTGTACCCATGCAATTTATGTCCAACATTCTGCAATTTTCTTCAGCCATCAGCTGAGCAAGGCCCTGGCCTTTGACAAGCTTGGTGGGCTTCAACTCTATATTAAACTCAATGAGCTTCGCAATCCATTTAGCCCTTCTTCCATCAACATCTGGCTGTGTTAGGACATCTTTTACTGAGGTAGAGGGTACATAGGCAATCATCTTGGAATTCAGAATGTAGACTCGAAATGCCTTTAAAGACTAAATACGAGCATAAGCCTATTTTTCAATAATATGATATCTTAATTCAACATCTCTTAAAGTTTTGTTGAAAAAGGCCACTGGGTGCTCTGTACCTTCAACATCTCTTTGCAACAAGACTGTTGCAAGGGTGTCACAGGAAGCAAAAGAGAAGATATAGAACTCATTGTTATAGTCTAGGCTGATCAGAGTAGGAGCTTCCATAATAGCTCTCTTGATGTCTTCAAAATATTTTCTTGCTACATCGGCCCATTTAATCTATGATCCCCTTTTCAGCATGGAGGTGATATGTTTCACTAGTTCTGAAAAATTGGGAATAAACCTCCTTACAAAGTTGATCTTGCCCAAAAATGATTGAATTTCCTTTTTCGACCTTGGGACAGACAATGTCTATATTGCTTTAACTCTTTCTGGATCTATCCTAACACCTGTAGCATAAACAATGTGTCCTAAAAGGTTGCCTTCTTCTAGAGTAAATTGTGACTTCTTAGGATTTACTGAAATCCCAAACCTTCTGCACTTCAGAAACACTTTCTTCAAATGCTGCAAATGATCCTGATGACTGAGGGAGTAGACTGTTATATCATCCAAGTAAACTAGGACAAATTTGTCCTTCTCTCCTACAAAAGCTATATCCATGGCCCTCTAAAAGGTGGCTCCAGCATTCATTAGTCCAAAGGGCATCTTGGAGTACATGAAAGTGCCCCAGGGAGTGATGAAGGCAGTCTTTTCTTGGTTCTCTAGATGTACAACAACTTGGTTGTACCCTGAAAATCCATCCAAGAAAGACATGACTCTAGCCCCTGAAACCTTTTACAGCAAATGTTCCATCTTGGGCAGGGGATAGTTGTCTTTCTTAGAGCATTTGTTTAGGTTCTTGAAGTCAACACACAGCCTGATTTTCCCACTTTTCTTCCTCACAACTACAAGGTTGGCTACCCACTTCGAATACCTCAGGGGAACTATGATCTTGGCAGCCAACAATTTCTTAATTTCCTTTTCAATCAAAGGGAGTAGCATAGGCTTTATGGGTCTTAGCTTCTGCTTGAAAGGGATGGTGTCTTTCTCCAGTGGGATATTATGATGAATGATGTTTTTGTCATAAGTCTTAAGGTCATTGTACTCCTAGGCAAAGACGTCGGCAAATTGCTTCATTAGGGTGCAGTATTCAGAACTTTGGGCAGTAGACAAGTGGGTGGACAGATTTATATACTTTGGATGATCTAGGCTCCCTATGTTATGTCTACGAACTACAGACTCAATTTCCTTTTGGGAAGTCTTATTGGGTACATCATTATGGTCAAACAACTTCTCTAGAGGCACCAACCCTTTAGGTATATGGTTACTAGGCAATTGTACAATGTTGTCCTAACCAATTTTGTTTCTTAGCTGAGACTAGTGACATTCCTCCATGGCTTCATTCTCTTGATCAATTTGCATTTCAAAGAATTCATCAATGACTTGTAGAAACCTATTTACTTCATCATCATCCTCAAGGACTTTCTAGTATTTGACATTATCAGGAAGGGATGGTCTATATTTTACCTGAACTTCATAAGCCAATTTAGGGGCATGGGAGGGATGAACATGGTAAAAACAGAGCAAGGGAATCAGCAAGCTAATTTTTGGCTCTGGGAATATATGAGATACAAAAACTACTAAAAGAATCTTTGAGCCTCCATACCTCATCTCTGTATGCTTTCAGCCTTGGATGCTTTGCTTGGAACGTTTTTTTCACTTGTTGAATGATGAGATCGGCATCTCCAAACACCTTTATGTCTCTAATTCCCATTTCTTTAGCAGCATTTAAGCCCAATATCAAAGCCTCATACTCTGCTATATTGTTGGTGACCTAAAAAGTCAGCTTGAAAGACAGGTGTATGCTTTCTTGTGTTGGGGATACTAGCACCACACCTGCTCCTGCGGTTTCCCTAGAGCAAGCTCCATCAAAGAACATATCCCAAATCTATGGCCCTTCCTTCTCCATGACCTGGCATACTGGTTTCTTGAGCTGCACTGAGGCTAGCTGGGATTCTCCAATTTGGAGAATACATGCTCCAAAATCAGTGTCCACAGCATAAATGAGATGATTAGTGGGATTCTTTTCATCACTGATGATATATGCCCACTGGGCTTCCCTGTATAGTCTTCTGCTTTCTCCCCCAAAAATCGAGACAGTGGCAAAGGACAGGTCATTTTGTAATGTCCCACCCAACCTCTTAATCCACCCTCTGGAAAGTAGCATGCCAAACTTAGGGGGGACATCTGCTACCACAATATCCATCATCATGCTCTTCATAGGCAGCTGAGACAAGGTGATGACCAAGTCTTTGATCAAACCCAGACATTTCACTTTTCTGGAATCGAAAGAGAACAAGTCATGATAAGGTCTGGTGATATCAAGGCCTAACTCATCCATGACAGCCTTGGGCATTAGATTATGATTGGCACCTATGTCCAGTAGGCAATTGTGAAGGATTTTGTCATGAATGGTCAAGGAGACGTAAAATGATGGGGAATTGTCATCAGCAGGTTTAGTCATGGTACTAAGAACAACTGGAGGTTTATCATCTTGTAAATTGACACAGTCATTTGATGCTTGTGTGGCTTTGAGGTGAAGGGCATCAAGGATGGGTTTCTTAAAGGCTTCATTCTTTACTAGTTCTATCAGAGGTACAAATATTTTCAACTTCTGGACTTTTGATTCAAAATTGAAAGGGGAAGGGGACTTGTCAGGGCCTCTTACCTCTTGAGTTGGTGCCTTGAGGATGATGGGATCAGCTACTGGTCACTTCTACTTGCTAATATGCTGCTCTATGGGGACAACAACTCTTTGGATAGGGCTTTCTTTGACATTACTCATCCTTGACCTCAGGTTATATCTCGGCTGATCTTCAGTCTGCAGAACAACTTCTTTGTCCCGCTCTTGGCTGGGTTGGTCCTTGAGTAATGACTCCTCATAGGTAGCTAATGTCAAAAAGGAAGCATTGCCTTTGTCTTCCATGCAGTGAATCTCATCCTCTTCATCATACTGCTCCTCCTCCATGACTACATTCAGGAAAGGAGTCTTCACCTTCAGTTCTCCAATGGCCTCTTTGCCCCTTTGCATGATCTACAATTGTTCATTTTCTCTCCTATATGGATTTGGGTTTCTAGGAGCAAATGTATTAGGACCCCTTCCTTTCCCTAAATTCTACTCAACCTTCAGCTTGGAGATTTCATAGGCTAATGACTCTATCATCTTGGTCATTTTGTCTATCTTGGGGTTTGAAGATGAAGAAGATGCACCCCTTTGTCTCCTTCAGTCAGCATGTCCTTTGAGTTTCTCTGCAGCCATGATATTGGATTCTACCTCCAAGGTTGCATCCTTCATTTCAACCAAAGAAGCACATCTTCTTTCTCTCAATAGCAGGCAGAAGTCAGAATCAAAGGCATTGGCATAGGTGAGCTTGGTAGAGGTGGGAGTAGGTTTCACTTTAGTTGGTATCTTTTTGTACATGTGGTTGAACCTTTTATTGAAATCAGACAATGACTCCCCATTTTCCCTTTTTAAGTCGCCAAACTCAGTATGATAATAGAGCAGATCTTTCTTATCCCCCCAATGCTTTAGAAACACATTGTCTAAGGCCTCAATGTCTACTATAGACCTAGGGGTCAATTCTCTGAACCATTTTCTAGCCTCTCCATCTAGGCTTTGGACAAATACTCTCATCCATAAATCAGCTTCACTAATATCTAGGTTATTAGCATAGCTATAGAATGACTCAAGATGTTCTTCTGTTGTGACTCCTTCTGTCCCAGTGAAATTAGGCATGTACTTTTGATATTCTCCTATGGGCATGGGATTCAAAGGAGTAGGCAATACCAAGGGCCCATACCTAGCCACTATGATTCTTTCCATTTTGGTGGGTGCTTGTGGGCCTGCCGTGACTGGGGTAGATGAAATAGTGTTGGTAGTTTGAAAGATAGGGAGTTGAGAAATGACTGACAGGGTTAAAGGAATATGATGGATAGGAGGGGGGGTTTCCTTTGGGATGAGATCTAAAGGAAGGCCTAAAGGATAAGGAGCTTTATGAATCTCTAAAAATTTCTCTTCACTGCTAGTGCTAGAGGCTATATTCTCAACATGTATGTGGTTTGTTACAAGCCTTTTCTGCAGAGATGCATAAGATTGTTTAGGTTTACCTGATCCTCATGCTCCCTTTTGTGATGTCTTTCTTTCCTTGATAATCTTCTCAGGGTCAGGTACTGGGTCAGCTGGTGATTTCTAAGGATTTCTCTGAGTGTACCTCACAAACTGAGCCAGAACTATGATGTGGAGTCACCAAGACATTCGGCCTCCATTAGAATCGCCAAATAGATGATTACAACCAAAAATGTGTCCAGACTTTGTCTATCATCAAAGCTGGATCTATGTCGTCTCCCAGGGAAGCTGAGCTTCAATCTCCTTTCCCTGGCAACGGTGCCAATTATGTTAGAGCTCCAGGAAACTCTCCTAGGTTGTAGCTCAGAGATGCTTGGTAACATATAATTTTCAATATGGTTCTAGGAACTTATCGGGATGGGTGATGGTTTGGTTCAAGCCAGATAACCACTTCTACTATGTTTTCACTCCAGTCATGCATGAACACTCTCAGACTACAAGGCTTTAGACCACCAATGCTCAACAACTTGGGAATTAGGTGAATAGATGAAGAATAATAACCACACGAGCAGATGCATACAGAATGTATGATGGCCAGCTGCAACTAGTAAAGAAACTTGCAAATCTAATATATCAATGCAGAGGTAAGATGACAGTTATCTTGCATTAGATACAGAAGAAACCTGAGTGACCTACTCACTGATACATTCAATTGTCTAATCCAAAGATAAGATGACAGTTATCTAGTATTGAACATGGAAGAAATCATGAATACAACACTTCAGGCACAAGCTTAGAATAGAGGAGAAATGGGCATTAAGCAATTAACAGCAAAATAAGCTTGCATTGCTGAAAATGAACATGAGACGCTGCAAGTTACAGAATATCTACAGTCTCCAGAAGTCGAACCAAAACACAATTGCCAACCCTAATTACATCTTTCTTTCGGCTATTTATAATTTATCATTACAATGGCCCTTGGCTGCTTAGGGATGGAGGGGTCTTAATTGACCACCAACTACCATTAACTGTTTGATAGCGTCTTTGAACGTAGTTGCTTTCTCCACTATGAAAACCTGATCAGTTCTTGTACTATGTTGTCCTGCTAGGTGGTCGGATTGATCACGGTAGTGGAGTTCCATAACTGTTTAATTCGGTTGTTGATTCATGTTGTGTCCTTTTATCCTTCGATCATGCTCTTCTTTTAATTCAGTTTCATGGTCAGAATGTCACCAAACTGACAGAGTCGACCATCTTCTCCTTCGGGTAACAGACAGGACGTGGGGTATGGAGTGCATGGGCAGATGAATGGTTGGGGTGATCATGAATGGTGGTCGTCAGATCAAGGGAGATGTGTGGTGGAGATCGTATTCTGGAGGCTAGCAGTCGTGGTAGGAGTGGGACATGTCCGAGCCGTTAGATCTTCAAGTGAGCAGATCGGACGGTTATTGGGTGGCGAAGATGTGCGGGCGATAACACGTGTGGTGGTTTGATTTGAGTGGTAATGGTTTTTTTATCGGGCGGGCATCAAGCGGTAAATGGTAAGTGTCAGAACTCGTGCGATGCCATTTAGTGGATGACACATAGCGGCAGAGGGGAGCGGAAAACCACCCTCATAGGGCAGGTACTTTTCGAGCTAGTTCTCCGCGCGATATGGGTGAGGACCGTTAGATCCGAAAGGGTTGATATAATGGTGGAGAGCAGTTGAGCATGTTGCATTGATCGAAAGGAAAGTGGGCCGTTATATTGGCGGGAAAAAATCAACGGCTGAGGAAGGTGGAATGTGTTATGAGCACGTAAGATGTATGGGTAAGGTTTTATGGGTGCTTTTGGCTTTCATGCTTGGGGCTAAGGGAAGGGTAGAGTGTGAGAGGGATAAGAGAAGGAGGGGAATAATGGCCCATGTGGGACCCTTTAAGGACAATAAAGCAAACCAAGCCTTTCCTTCATCCTTCAAAAAGTCAGCACTGCATTTCAGGGCGAACAGTTCCATCATTAAGAAAATGCAATAATTGTAAATCATACCTCACCAACAGTTTGTTCATGAAGTGAACTTGGAATTGTCCTTTAATTCCTGTCATGGAAAACCAAGTCAGATCATAACCCAAACCATCATAGATCATATCATTGAATTTAGATTCATAAAACAAAATCTCAAAACTCATGAAATATTGATACTTATCTTGGTTTACTTATTTGTTGCTTGCTTTTCATGCACTTAATCGGTAGCCAACTATGTAAGCACCCAGTGCCTTCTCTTCACTTTGACCACGTACAAACATCAAATATTTTTCTCGTTAGCAAGCATATAGTGCCTTCTCTTGACTTTGATGACATACACACACGAGATTGGTTGCCCTTCGGCAAGCATCCAGTGCCTTCTCTTCACTTTGACCATGTATATCACACCAAATTGGTTGCATGTCAGCAAGAATCCAGTGCCTTCTCTTCACTTTAACGATGTAAACACGCCAAATTGGTTGACCATCAGCAAGCGTGTCATGCCTTCTCTTCACTTTGACTACATACATACACTAGATTAGTTGCCCGTCAAAAAGAATCCAATTCGTTCTCTTCACTTTGACCACGTACGCACACTAGATTGATTTCCCATCAAAAAGCATCAAGTGCCTTCTCTTCACTTCTCTTTTATTTAAAATTTACTAAGTGAATCGTTGGCCTCAAGATGAGCACTTAAGACCAATCACAACTTGGTGATTATGGGCACTACCAAACCAAGTAGTCTTCTGTCAACATGAATATAGGTGTGTTTCACACATCTGTAGGCCCAGGCAGTCCCATATCAAACTATGTGTGGCACTACACAATACAAGGCCCCAAACAGTCCCATACCCCTTTGAACACTTTTACACATACATAACACATAGGACCAGACAGTCCCTTACTTGCCTATCTTGAACACATAAACACAACACATAGGTCCAGACAGTCCCATACTTGCCTAACCTGAATACATTGTGAAACGCACACTTATACACATGGTATTGCACAATGCACGTATAACACAATACAATTTTTTCCATTCCCCTATGTAGCACATGCACATGTACAAAAAAATCACATATACGCATAATAGATCACATTGCACGATATCACAATAATCTAGAGACAACCTTGTCTCTCATGGCATATCACCATGTTGCCATTAATCCAAAGACCACCTTGTCTCTCATGACATATCACCATGTTGTCATTAATCTGGAGACCATCTTGTCTCCAATCATGTTAAATGGGCCATACTGCCTCATTTTTTTTCTCATGTCTAACTTCAGCTCACATTCTCCAATATTATGGCCCAAGTACATCAAATAAGTTTTACCCAACTCGTACTTTGACATCTTCAATAACAAATGTTCTTGACTTAGGACATCAAGTATTTTTATCTCATACATGACATGTTAAAAATGAAATTTTCTAAAAATGAAAATGGCATCTAAGTATACTATCATGTCTATAAATGGCTTCAATACATCTTTCTTCATATGCATGGAAGTAGTAGGAGCATGACAAAGACAAAAAATCATAACAAGCCATTCAAACAAACCTTTCTTGGTTTTGAACATTGTCTTCCATATGTTTTATTCAACAACTCTACTTTGATGTTAGCCACTCCTTGAGTTCCATTTAATGAAATTCTTTCCATTCTTCTTGGGCACAAAAACAATAGGTGCACCACATGGTGAACGAGATGGTTGGATGATCCTTTTGTTCAACAAACCTTGGATTTTCTTTGTTATTTATGCACTTTCCCTTCTTGACATTCGGTGCATGTCAATGTTAGGAAGAAGACACTTTTGTTGCAATGGTGTTTCATGTTGGATTCTCCTCTTGGGAGGAAATCCCTTTGCTTTCCGAAACACCTCATCATCATGGTTAACTACATCAACCAAATAAGTTTCCAATTTTGAATTACAACCATCAAACGCTTCATAATCAACATCAATATTGGATTTTATTATAAGAAGCACTAAATTCTTGCTTAAATTCACTAGTCTTTTCATTTTCCCTGCATTAACTAATGAAAGATTTAGTTTCTTGCGATGAGCTCTCACAATATACTCCACATCATCTTTGAACAAGCGGTACTTGTTTTCATGGTGATAGAATATTTTTTTTCTATCATAGAGGTAAGGACTACCCAAAACAATACCTAAAATATCAATCCGTACAACATCTAATTCAACTTCATCAATGAAGTTTGTTATGATTGCAAACCGAAGAATATATTTTCTTGTAACCTGTAAATTTGTGTCCTTGCATATCCAACCCAATGGATATGGCTTGGGATGTAGAATGGTTTCAAGATTAAGTTTCTTGATTAAGCATTCAGATATCAAGTTGGCTTGAGACCCACTATCAAATAGTGTGTCGATTCTTATATGTATTGATATTACCCTCAAATGAAATAATTAAATCCTTGTTTCTTCATTTGGAGTGCTAGTGTGACAATTTGATATACAAGTGCTAGCAATGGATTCTTTTCCTTTTATACCCATGGATGTAATTTTAGTTTCATCACCCGAATCGGATCCCAAATCCTCTTGAATGATTGCAATTATCTTTTCTTTTCCTTTGTTGTTGAGTTTCTTAGGCCTCATCTCAGGATGAAGCTTCCAACAATGAGCTTCATCATGACCCTATTTGGAACAATGTTTACATATTTCTTTCTCTCCTTCCTTTTTAATGGATGCATTTTTATTTCCTTTGAAACCCTTTTCTTTTCCTTTACCCTTAAATGGCTTTTTACTACCCTCTTCTGGAGTATTTTTCCCTCTTGCCTCAAGATGAGTGCCTTGCACACACACCTCATCTAGATTATTGGGATTAAACATAAGGATAGTATGCCTAAGGTAACTATGTAAACCCTATATACTTCAGCAATGTGGCTTGTGATTGCAAATCTACACCTAACATTAGATACCTTCTTCTAAATTATTGGGTGTAATATTACACATTTTGACCTTTAAGTTGTCTAAAGTTCTGCCAATTCATGATGCCTTTCTACATATGTGCTAAAGGGTAAAATTTTCTTTTAATTGCAACAATGAAATCAGACCAAGAAATTGAGATCTTAACATGTTTTTTTATCTCTTCTCGTGTGTTGGATTCCCACCATACTAGTGATGCCCCCTCCAACATCAATAAATCTAGCTGAATCTTTATGTCATCATCTTGAAGGTTTTGAATTCTGCAATAGACCTCCAACTGATGAACCCAATTGTCAAGATTCTCTACATTCTCTTCACCATTATACATCAGCAGTTCAAATTTAACATCAAGTTTTAACAAGGGTGTTTTACCAATTCCTTTTGAGGTATGTTGATGAGTATGAGTAAGGGTTGTATTAGTGGAAGAGGGTGAAGATGCTTGTGAAGATGAAGATGAATATGATGGTGTAGAGTGTGGAGGTTTACCTCCATTTCCATTACCTCCTCCTCCTAAAGAACCTTCTCCTTTTGGAGGCTTGGAGATTTCACCCTACAGTCTTGTATTCCTCTCTTCATAGAGGACTTTCACCATCTCTATCATGTGAAAGAAAGCATTCCTAAAAACCTTCTGATCCTATGTCATATTCGTAGGCTCTCCTTCATGTGACATGCTCACTAAAGCTTCAACTGCAACTTGAGGTAGAACTAGTGGTGGATATTGTGGCAATATTGCACTCCTTCTCCTTGACCCAACTCAAGACTTTCAACCAGCTTCCCTTCTCCTCTCTTGAGCTTCAACCTTGTAAGCATCAGATTCACTTGTAAATAGTTAAATCCTCCTTACACAAACAAAACCAAGAGCTCTGATACCAAACTTAATTTGAATGCAAAAATTAGTTTTGTTGTGCTAAATTTCTTTTCAAAATATGTAAAAGTGCTTAAGTATTCATGAGGTTAATTGCAAGTTTAAACATGCATTTTTGAGTGTTTTTATGTAAATTGCATGTACAAATTAACATAAATAAATGATTGAACAGTAGCATATAATAGACATGAACATCACCAAAACAGTATCACAACAGCACATGATGAAGGATTTCACCCTACCTGGGCTCCGTCTCCTTGGTCTAGCTTCCAATGGCTTGTCCCTCTCTATTATGCTCAAAAGTGTGAATACATTAGTTTAGAATACTCAGATAACTCTAAAAATTGTTCCAATGGCTCCAGAATGCCCAAAAATGCTTTTCTAGCCTCTTTTTGCTCCTGATTTGGTCAAAAACTAAAGAAGTGATGGCTTCCCCAAGTCTTTCTGCTAATGACACCTCAATTTTCCCAAAATATGGCACCATCCTACAAATCTACCCTTAATTGTGCTAACCAATCACCGATTTCACCTCATTCAGAGCGAAATTATTAGATGCGTAAAATGTCCAATAAGCCCTTAAATCCGAAAATTTAGGACGTGGGGGGCCATGTCCCCGCAGCTAAGCCCAACGGCCTATCCTCACCGGCAAGCCCCCACTCTGCTCTTATGGTGATCCCGTGGGGTGGCACGCGCCCAAGGGCTAGACCCCATGGCTAGCCCTTTCCTCGGATTGCACACAATGTCAACCTTAAATACACGCTGACACCCATAGTTATTAAGAATCATATGTGTGGTGTGTTGGTAGGAGGCTTGGCTTGTCACTTGGAGGTCGTGGGTTCGACCCCTGTCACTATTGCCTGCACCTTAACAGAATTTTTGGTGGCCACCGGGCTGCCACATGGCAGCCTCTAGCTAGGCCATTTGTCAGCCTGGGGTTGGCCACCTTCCAACCAATTAAATTCCTCCAATGCACCGAATGATAAACTACCACTTGGCATCACATGATTCACCAAAGGATCCCATTGACCAGTCAACCCTGCCATGTCATCATAAACAGTTAGTGCCACGTTAGCAATATGGACTGCTGATGGGCTATCACATTTTGCAAAAATTTGTTTGTTTGGAAAAGTGAACAGGACATGATTATGGGAGCATACAGTGTCTGTTTCACATGAAAAGAGTTGCGCCGAATTTAGGATAATGAGCACTACATGGTCATTCAAGTTCCACACTAATCTGACAACTTTGAATTTTGAGTTATTTTTTGAGAACCTGATCATGCATGCACTCAAGTTAACACATTTTGTAATGTTTTCCTAGTCAGTGTGCACTCTGCTCATGTGACTACTCCATAACTAACCATGATACTTGTTTCTATAACAAATACCTATAACCAAGTAGTTATCATCCACTTGGCTTTCTAGAAGTTGCACAACATCATACCTTTGATCTCTTGAGGCACTATATCACATACAGGCCATTGGATGTTCCCATCCAATTATCATATTTGTATATAAATATATATATATATATATATATATTATATATATATTATATAATATATATATTATATATATATATATATATAATATATATATATTATATATTATATTATATATATATATATGAAATCAATAGTAGAAACCATGCTATGCAACACAATCAATCACGGAATCATGCAATCATTCACATGCACACACATCTCGATTAGCTAGCATACACATAAGTACAAAATTTCATAAATATACATAATACAAGAAACATAAGGAGTTTTCCTAAGGTTCCTTGCATCATATAAATAATCTCATACATATTCTACCAAGCAAGAAAATGCTCATTATATGACTAACAATGACAATACATGAAAGGAATCATATACTCAAACATGCCACATTACTAGATCATAATATATATGCATCAATCATGCATATCATAATCATTTACAACCATTTTTTAACACCTAAAAATTTGTTTTATTAATTTTGTAAAAATCATTATGATACCCTCCCCCCTAGGGAGTATTTATTGTTTCTTGATCATGATAGAATCCAATGATGGCTCTGACTTGCTTCTTACAATAAGCCCATCCAAGCCCAATGTTGAACTTGGATGCCCTAATACCAATTTGTAACATACCCGACCCCTCAAGTTGCCATTAGAGGAATGGGGTGTGTGTGTGTGTGCGTATTCGATATGCCTGTCGAAAACCCAAAGAGCCTTCACTCCCCACATTAGCCAAATGCCTTCTGAGTGGGTTCCACTTACCATCTCTCGACATCTCCAAAACTACGCACTTAGTTCTTGTCAAGTTCCCTATACCAGGCTTACATGGATAGTGGGCTCCTCCTTGTCGTCTCCTCATTGATATGAAATCTAGCTACCAATTACCATTATTATGGCCCATATCATCTTGGTCATAATAACCTGTTGCCTTCTCTTATGACACAGCTTTATCTCTCCAGGCTCACAGCGTCGAGATGACCTAGTAGTGGTCCCACCTCCTACCAATTAGAACACCATTGGGCTTGCTTGTATGGCCAGCACAACTGACCTATGACATTTCGTCAAGTCCTTCTCGACGCATTCTAGAGAAAAATCTTTATCAACTACTGGGGCTCACTTACCATGCTTGCATGCATGGTGGGACTATATGGTCCCTTCTCCTATTGGTCCATTGTTACAACTCTTGGTTGCCACCACAACTTATGCCACGTCATATTTCTTCCTTTACCTCGGAGCCTCCTTTGTGGATCCTCTTTATTTTTTCGGGCCATTTCATCGAGCTTACCTAGCTAGCGGAACCCTTGCTCCACCAACTGGGTATGTGCATACTCTGCATGGTATGAATTATATCATCCCGCCAAGCTTCCTTCTAGCAATTGCGATCATCTCCCCACTTTAACCTATCAAGGTGAGCTCATCAAGCTGACTCAGCAAATGGGCCAGTCCCCGACTAATAGCACCATGACAATAGTGCAGGCTCTTAGGGCCTAAATCTACCTCAGGTTGAGAAAAGTAGGATCTAGGGTAACATCAAACCACGCTTAACCTAGTAGCTAGCCCTACCATGTCGGGAGAGGGCTCTCTCCTGGTCAATCTCAGCAAAATATGATCAATGTGAGCTTGAGAGGACTGATATGAATACTGATCTTAGGCTAGGTATGTGTGCAAAAGCATTTGATTGAATAAAATGGTGTTGTGTTGGCTCAAATGGAAAGGCAGATTTTGGGTGTGGGGAATGAGGCTCAATTTTGCAGAGATCTCTATGGGGCAAGGTAGGCAACTGATTTGGAACTTCAAATTGAATGAAATGGAGAGATTTAGATAGGTGAGCAGTTGAAGAGGGCAAGAAAACCTCAAGGATCCTCTTCAAACAGCTGAAAACATCAATAACTAAGCAAACCCTAGGTAGAGCACTGCAATTTCAATGGATTCTACCTTTATCCTTGTCTATTTTAGTTAAGAAGAAGCAAGATAGATAATGGCATACATAAAACATAAGTAAACTCACAATTCTATAAGGAAACACAATACCAAAGCAAGATGCCACATGAATCCCATAAAGTGTTGCAAACCCTAGTCTATTCCTTGCTGAAATGAGTATACAATGGAGCTCCAAGCTCTCCCAAAAGTCCAACCATGCTAATGACTCAAAAATCACAAGATATAGACAAACCATAACTCATCTTAGCCTCTAGGGGTCGAGCTCATAATTTTAGGAGCTGTTCCAACAAATTCTAAATTGAGAACTAAAATGTAGGCAATGGAACAGCTTGCCTCTAAAAACTAGGGAACTAATTCATTCAGTTGCAAACTACCTTTTCATGGATGAATCTACCTCTATGAGTGAAAATTTGACATAATTACATCAAGATCCATCAATTTGCATGAAATTACATCATAAGTTTTACATTAAGAAGGAAAAAATTCAAACTGTCAAGAAACTAGGCGAAAAACAGAGTATACTTGGTCAAACTGAGCAAAATTTCCCCAATGCGCTGCATTGATTTCCCTATGCGTACCACATGTTTGCAGCCACTTTTGGAGGCCCTCCTGATGTTAAAATTTTCTCCAAGTGTGCTTTTTGGAAAGGTCTACCTGTCTACTTTCCCGAACAAGTGGAATTTTTTAATTTGGCCTCCATTTGCCCCTCCAAAACTGAGTTCTCCCAACACTGCTTCCTGTGTGCCAAAATAGGGGCAGTAAGGTCATTTTTTGGGTGTTTTTGACCTTTTTGAGGGCTCAAAACCTATCAAAATTTCTTGGTCATTGGGAGGCAAGAATATTTCTTCATACCAAATCTAAAAATGCTGATTTTTTCTCATTTGGAGGCCTCCATCAAAAGCGAGCGCCAGGTGGTGTGGCGCATAGGGCAGAAAATCCTGTGTTTTAGCCCAAAAATTTAAAAAATGCAAAAAGTATCCCGAATTTTTTTAAATTTGGGATGATTCTTCTCCATCAAGTGCTATGTTGAGCCAAGGAAGCCTCAACCAATATCTAAAGTCTATCTTGCTCCTTTCGCCTCCTCGATGCCCTCTTCAACTTTACTTTCAAGCTTCTGATTCTTCCCTTGTCACTTTTGTTTCTCACCATATAATGATAGGCCATATGCCTCAACATTGTCTTCTCGATGTTGGCCTTCTATAGCAACCTTTCTAAGTGGATATTAGCCCTCTCAAGCCATGATTCTTGATCAGCATTGATTTCTTGCTCAAGTGATGTGAGCTTCACCTTCCTCCTTGTGGCAGCTTGGCGGTTTTCTCGTATGTTTTGCAACTCCATAATGATTTGCTGATCCTCAAGCTGCTTGTTTCCTTGCTCCAGGTACTTTATTATCCACTTAGCTCTTTCTAAGTTGAGGGACAAATCATTGATGTCCGCCTGTTTCTCTTAGATGACCTCTTTGAGCTTTGAGCTTTATGGGCCCAAATCAGTATCATCACCCTCAATGAGAATGAAATCGGTCTCCTGCTCACCTAAAGGCCCCTCATCATGTAATGGCCTCTTGCCCTTGTCCTGACCCTACTGTGCTGATGAAGGAAGTGAGACCCCTTCCACCCCGGGTGGAGATAGTACTTGCTTTGTTGTTGCAAACAACCGTCTAGTGCCCTTTTGATAGGTGACAAACACCGACACACTAGCAGTCTATGTCTCATGACCCTCCTGCTGATGTGAAGGTCCACCTGTCTCATGAAAATCCTCTGGAGGTCCCTGAGGAGCTATGAAGAACTCATGAGAAATGAGATCCTCCCATGAGATGCCCTACAAACCAAGCTGATGCATGACCACAATTTTAATGAGAGCAAAATGATATATGTTGTTAAATTGCTACTGAGGAGTCTTTTGTTGTACTAGGGTGGTCATCTTCTCAATATTTCGGCACATGAAGTAGGGGAGATTCATCATTCTCACCCTGGTAAAGTGCATCAACAATCTGATATGATAGGCATATAGGCGAGAAAACCGGCCCTCACAGCTGAAATATTTCATTATAAGTTTCATCAAAGGAGCATATGAATATTTCAGGTACCGAAAGGGAAAAACTCTACTGAATTGTCTCAAATAACCTGGCTTGATGTATGGTTCATAATGTTCCCTGTCAATTTGCTGCCTTTTATTCCATTGCTCTCCAATATTAGGAATGTTGGTTGCTAGAGAAATAGATTCTGGTGTTAAAGTGAATGTTACATCATCTAGAGTGGCTTGGCCATTATGTAGACGAAGCACAAACAACCGGGCCAACTCATGATGATACCGGACTCTAGCAACCATCTCACAGAACTCATAACAGGATTGGTGTTGGAAGCATGTGATAGCAAGAGGGCAGGTGTGCAGCTCGGCAAGTGTAGTAGGCTCCTCTCGTATATGTTTGCCACCTTTGTGAGGTCTCCTTGATGCATGTATTTCTGTAGGAGAGTCACTGTGTGTCTCTTCATCACGGTTATATGAAGGATCAGACTCCATGTTTGCTAGTGTGTGAGTTTTCTTGATGAGTATGAAGAGATTTATGGTGTTTTTGGTTTTCTGCCACCAAGGGTAAGAATGTATGAGGGACTATGGAGGGAGAGGGTATGAGGGGTTTTGGGACTATTATGGCAAGTTTTTTTGGGGAAATAGGGGATTAGGGAATAATATATAATCTTAGGGACAACAATTAGGGTTTGGGGATTTTGTAGTTGGGATTTGTGGGAAAATGGGAATTGGGGATAGGGGTGAATGATTTGTTTTTTAGGAATATGAGAGTTAGGGAATGAGTGGATGAACTGGGAAAATAAATGGAGGAGTCAAATAGTAAGGGAATGGTGGTGTGGACTTGGCAGTGAAATGACAAATGCAAACCCTAAGCAATGGTTTTTTCAGAAATTGCAAGGAAGTAGGGTTTGAGTTTTTTCACACAACCACCATAAATTTTTAAGAAAAACTCTTTCACTAGCAAGGAAAAGGGTTTGACTTACTTGTACACTAGAAGATTTGAGTGATTTTTGCGATTTGAGGGAGTTTATGACGAAATCGGGCTTGGTAGCTCTATGCGCCGCCCCAAAAACCCAATGCACCGCACCTCCTATATGCATCACGCCAGTACAAATTTAACATTGTAGAGGGTGACCCAGTGCACCGCGCCAATTGTATGTGCCACACCTCTCACCCAATGCGTTGCACCCACAAACTTGCACAATTTTACTTTAGTTTTGCTCCCTTTGCTCAACCGGCCTTCACTTTGCTCAATCTTTGTTCTTTGAATGAAAATGAGCTTTCTGAATTGAGAAAAATGATTTATATACAAGATCTTTTAATTTTTTCTTCATAAAACCCACTTTTATAATGTTTGCCATGTGACTTACTTTTTTAACTCTGTTTTTTGGGAAGTTTACTTTATTTATGCTTTTGATGAACTGAATGACTTGATTTTTGTTTGCCTTGTAGGGGATGGAGCAGCTGAAGCTTGGCAAGGTGACCAGGGTTGCCACTGAACTGATTTACATATGAAAAAATTGAAATTACATGAATCTATACAATAAAAACCTAAAATACTTTGTTTTTCCTCAAAACAGAGTTTTGAGGAAAAATACATTTCTGAGCAAGTGATTATGAATTTATTGGTACTGGAACTTTATTCAACCTCCTCATGTGCCTATTGACCGTTATTGGACATTTTGAAAACATTTTTTATGGAGCCCTAGACCTAATGAAACTGAAACCCTAGAATTGACTCTTGCAAATTTAAAGACAAAAAGTGACTGTAGAAGATCTTGATGGATTAAAATGGGCTAGCAAGGAAAGGACATGAGGGAAAATGTACAACAAGCCACTACCGTCAGATGATCCATGCTCCTAATGGAATGCAGCTGACTGAGTGGGACACCTAATATGCAATGCAATAAGAGAATTTGATCTCTGATGGAGGGATGAAGATACCGACACTAACATTGGCTCCAATGGGGATGGTAGCTCCTTGAAGGTGCCAAGAACTATAGATCTCTGGGAAAGCAGGCAGTTCCTTTGGTCATTGGGCTATGGAGTCAATAACTTTAACAAACCAAAACCAGACTCTTGACTCAATTTCAGGACTGAAATCTGACTCAAAACTGACTCAATTTCAAGACTGAAATCGACTTGAAAGACCTAACACAAACAAACCAAACCAAAACTGAAATCAAACCTCAGTTTTATAGCCTTCACCTCGGGCGCCAAACTGAAAGAATGAAAACAATACACACTTGCAATGGAATTTAAACAAACCGATATGTACAATGATACATATGACAGTAGAAAACACTTCACAAATAGTACCGTTTGAGTAGTCGACCGTTGATCGACCCGCCGGGATAGTCTTCGCCATTCATTTCTTGCAAAAGGAAATCATTTTAGCCCCGATATGCAGAAATTTGGTAAAGTCCTTTACAAAGATTTTCAAACTTGCCATGTTTACCTTTCTCTTCGTTCCTTGCATCCCATTTTAGCACTATGTCTTCTATTTGAAACTTGTCCGCCTTTGCCTTTCGATCATATATCTTCCTGATTCTCTCTTGTAGCTTGAAAGAGTTCTGAAATACCTCCTCTCTAGTTTGTTGCAAATGAATCATTTGATTGATTCTACGCTGTAAATGATCATCTTCGTTGCCTGCTTCTTGTAGGAGTTTAACCACCGGGACTGCCAGAGAGGTCAGGAAGACTGTGCCCACAACATACACAAGCTCAAAAGGAGACATGCCTATAGATTTCTTTTGACTTACTCTGTCTGCCCAAAGTGCATGGACCAGCTTTTTGTGCCAACTTTTCTTGTTAGTTTCCAACAACTTTTTGATAATGTTGACCAAAGATTTATTTGATGATTCTACCAATCCATTGCCTTGTGGGTAATAGGCAGTCAAATGCCCCAAAGTGATTTGATATTTATGACAAAATTCAATCATTCTTTTAGATTTAAAGGCTACTTCATTTTCAGTGATTAGCTTATTTGGACACCCAAAACGAGACAAAATGTTGTTTTCAAGAAATGAAATAATTACTGAATCAGTGGCCTGCCTTGTGGGAATCGCCTCAATCCATTTAGTGAAATACTCCATCGCTGTGAGGATCCATTTGTGATATGCTGAAGAAGAAGGATGGATCTCGCCAATGAAATCCAAACCCCACTGCTGAAATGGAGCACTTAATTCAATGGGCTTGAGTGGTAAAGGCTGCAACTTCCTCCTACCTTGAAAAATATGACATTCATGGCAGCTTGCTACTGTTTTGTACACATCAGCAAAAAGAGTTGGCCAATAATATCCCGCTCTTAAGATTTTATTGGTTGTTGTCTTCCAGAAAAGATGGCCTCCGCAATCTCCCTTGTGAAAGTCTTCCATAACCTGTTTTGCCTCTTCTTCAACCAAACAATTGAGCAATACACCACCGGGATCTTTCCAATAGAGTGCATTATTCATGATACAAAACTTGGCAGCCTTCAATTTCAGAGTCCTACTTTTCTTCTTAGCCATTCCAGGTGGTGACGATAGATTTTGGAGTACATAAACAATGTCTGAATACCAAGGAGAAAGAAGAAAAATTTCTGATACCTGAGCGGGCAAACTCTCTTCATCTTCCTTAGACATAGAAGCAATGAGATTAATGTCCAAGGCATGCAAATTTGACTTAGCCATTAGTTTAGCCAGCCCCTGTCCTTTGATGAGCTTTGTTGGTTTGATCTCCACGTCATATTCCAACAAGGCAGTAATCCATTTGCCTCTTCTCCCCTCTGGATCTCTTTGCACTAAGACATCTTTAATAGCAGCATTAGGGACATAAGAAAGGATGTGAGAATGAAAAATATAAACTCGAAAGTATTTCAATGCCTTTACCAAAGAAAGGGCCTGTTTTTCAATAATATTATACTTTAAGGCCGCATCCCTTATGGTTTTGCTGAAAAATGCAATTGGTTTCTCGAGCTGATCTCTTTTCTGCATCAAGACCGCTGCCATAGTATGATCTGAGGCAAATGAAAACAAAATAAAATCCAGAGTATAGTCTGGGCTTATCAAAACTGGAGCTGAAGAAAGAGCCAATTTCACCAAATTGAAAGACTTAATTGCTTCCTTAGTCCATCTCACTACACTATCTTTTTTTAGCATGTTTGTGATTTCCCTTAAATGTTCTGCAAGATTGGGCACAAAGCGACGTAAGAAATTCATCTTACCATTGAATGATTGGATTTCTTTCTTACTTCGTGGAAAATCAATCTTTTGAATGGCTTCCACCCAAGCTGGATCAATGCAGATGTCCTCCTTTGATATAATATGACCGAGAAGTTTGCCTTCATCCATGGAAAACAGACTTTTCTTTGGATTGAGAGATATACCATACTTCCTACACCGCTGAAATACAATATTCAAATGATAAATGTGCTCTTCATCTGAGTTATAGAAAACTATCAAATCATCAAGATAAACAACTAGAAAGACATATTTTTCATCAGCGAATGCGATATCCATCGCCCGCTGAAAGGTTGCACCAACATTTTTCAATCTGAAAGGCATCTTTGCATAGTGAAAAGTTCCCCACGGAGTGGTGAATGTTGTTTTGTCTCTATCATCCTCATGGACCAGAATTTGGTTATAACCCGAATACCCATTGAGTAGCAACATGCGGGATGCTCCAACTACTCGTTGAAGTATGTGATCCATCTTAGGCAATGGATAGTTGTCCTTCAAAGATACTTTATTCAGATTTCTAAAATCAATACATAACCGAATCTCACCTGTTTTCTTGCGCACAGGCACCAAGTTTGAAATCTAATCTAAAAATCTTATGGGGACAATGATACCGACTTTGTATAACCGATTCACTTCCTTCTCAATTGAGGGCAGTGGCTTTGGATTTATTCTTCTTAGCTTCTAACGAAAAGGCTTTTGATTTGGCTTGATCGGGATGATATGCTGAATTATGCTTGTGTCATATGCCTTCAAATCTGAATAATCCCAAGAAAATACATCAGTAAAAGAAGATAGTAAACTGATATACTTTGCTTTTACCTGTGGAGGCAATGCTTTAGATAATTTCACCATTTTAGGATTTTCAGCTGATCCAATGTTCACATCCTCAACTCCTTTCTCGGTTGGCAACAAGATCGATTTTCGGGCCACATCATCCTGATCGAACAACTCCTCTAAAGGTATTAGACCTTTAGGAATGACGTTGTCCTTCAATTGCAACACTTCCATCTAATTGACTTCTATATCCACCTCATCATCATCATACTCTACATCAATAGAAGTGTCTTTGAATTTACCTTCATTTTGCAGAAATTCATCGACCTCGTCATCATCTTGAAACACTTGCCAATACCTTTGATATTCGGGGACAATTGGGTGATGTTTCGCATGAATCTCAAACTTGTTGTTTGAATTCATCAGAATTTTCAAATTACTTGTTGCTGTTGCAAGTGAATCTATAATGACATTCTAAACACGAGGGACACATGTCAAAGTGTAATCTGAAAATACTCTCAAGATATCTAATACCGCATTGCGGTAGGCCCACATTCGAGGATGCTTAGCTTGGTATTCCCCTTTCACCTGCTTGATAACTAACTTAGAGTCACCATACACTGAAATCCTTTTAGCATTTAGCTTTCTACGAATTTTCAAACCAGCAATTAAAGCCTCATATTCAACCTCATTATTTGAACAGTGAAAAGTTAGTTTGTAAGAACAGACCCTTACATTGCTTGGCACTTTGTTTGGAGCAAAAACAAGGTTGCGTATCCAAATTCCAATTCCAGCACCTTCCCTTCCTACTGTGCCATCAAAATACATACTCCACAGGCCTGCTCCGTCCTCTTCCAAATGTTGGAATTCTGTTTGCTCTGTTACTCTTCCTTGTTGTCCATCAATATGTTGCTGATGTCAGAAGGCTGATTGCTCAGCGGTACTATCAAGTCTTTGTCTTTCTTGCTTTAAGATGTCTCTGAAATTTTCAGTGATCTCTAGAATGCCTTCTATTTCAACTACTTGGCTATTTACATCATTAAATCTATCTAAATACAAAACAAATGATTCTAAATCAGTATGTACATAGTTGATTGGATGATTTACTAGTTTCTCCTTGCTAGTGATCATGTACTTCATCTTTTGTTCTCGGTATAATTTCCTCATTTGACCGAACACGGGAATGGTAGCATAGAAGAAATCAAGCTACATTGTCCCTTTAATCTTAGCTCCCTAAGATCTGGAAAGAAGCATGCCAAATCTAGGAGGTATATCCACCACAACCACATCCATCAAAACATTTTTAGCTAGAATCTGATCCAAACTGACCACCAAATCTTTGATAAGACCAATGCACCTTACTCTGCCAGAATCAAAAGAGTAAAGGTCATGATACTTTCTAGTGATATCCAATCCCAATTTCTCCATGATGGCCTTAGGCATGAGATTATGAGAGGCTCTGAAATCAAACATAGCATTGTGTAACACATAGTCATGCACCCTGAGACTGATGTAAAAAGGAGCTACATCACTATCTTGAGACTGACCTTCCAATGCTGGACCAAAAATAAACTCGGGTCTATCATCCTCCACGTTCACCATATCAGATGATGGATCTAAATTCAAAATCTTAGACGCCTGACCTTTGTAGCTATTGTTCTTCATCAACTCAATCAAAGGAATTGATACTTTTAACTTAGCAATTTCATTTTCTAAGTTAAAAGCTGAAATTTTCTCTACCTCTTTCGTTGAAACATCCTTCTTTCCCATTTTCTCCTTTGATACACTTGGTTGATTGGATCTTTCATTTGTTGATGGCGTTTTGTTGGTGGTAGGATCAGCTGTCTGTTTTCCCGTTTTCTGCACAATGGGAGGATCATTCTTTGACGCCGTCATCTCCTTCCTTTTCTGAATTAGATTTATGGGCACATCTCTACTTCTGAGTGAATATTGTCGTTGCTTGGCTGACAAAGCATTCATGTATCCTCTTTGATATTCATTAGACTCCTCCTCAAGAACTGTTTCATTTGCCAAAATGAAATTTTCATCCCTTTGTACAGCCAAATTCTCGGAATACTCCTCATCTTCAGTGATAAAAATAGGCATATCATCGGGTGTAAAGAAATGATTCTCTTCTCCAATAACATTCTCCTCATCATCTGATTTCGGACCATGTACAAAATTCTGTTGTAAGGGTGTCTTCACCTACTCCTGTGCTGCTTGGTCTTGTGCTCACTGCTCTCGTTGCTTGATTCTAAATTGTTGTTGCTGCTTACCACGGAAGTTAGGATTTCTGACTTGTGGTTCAGGCTTGTCAATTGTCAATCTGTCAAACATCTTCTCCATCTTCCAAAGCACTTGATCTGAACTGGAAACCTCTTCCTTTATTATTACCTTCTTTTCAGCCTTTGTTCAAGCTCTCTTGGCAAGCAGATTTGCTTCAACGCTGACTGCAATTTTCTGCATATCTTCCAAAGTGGTTGGATCTCTTTCTCTTAATTGATAGGCCATATCAGGATCGAAACCATCTGGAAACTTAATCAAAGCCAACCCCATAGGTGGCTTTATATGATCAGGAATTGCATTGTAAACAGAATTGAATCTAATACAATAATCTTGACCAGACTCACCAACATTCCGCTTGATGTTCTCATATTCGGAAAGGATCTGAAGAGGATTTTTCTTCACTTCCCAGCGATCCAAGAATTGTCTCTGAAGATTAGCCAATGTAGTAATACTTGCAGCCGGCAAAGCTTTGAACCACTTCCTCACTTCACCACCAAAGTTTTTTACAAACAGTCTCATTGTCACATTTTCTGCATCAATCTCATGAAGGTCAAATAATTCTGTCATCCTATCCACATGTTGTTGTGTCGTAACACCGTGAGGAGTGCCATCAAACAATGGAATTTTTCTTTGATAATCAGCGGGCATGTCATCCAAATTTTGAGGCAACACAAGGGGTGAAAATCGAGCAGCCATTTCTCTTGGTGGATTTTTGAATGGTCTTGGGGATGTTGGGGGAGTGAGTGGAGCTGATGTATGGGGTGTATGAGGTGGGGATGGAGGTGAAGAAATTTTGGATGTTTGAGGGGTAGAAGGAGTGGACGGGGGTGATACCACTACAGATTTTTTATCATAGATAGAAGGCTACATGGGAATGGTGGGAATGAAGGGAGGTTCAGTGGGAATTCTGAAGCTAGATGCAATCATGGAGGACCCAAGGGTCATAGATGTAGACTCTAAAAAATTAGCGATGTTTGAAGCCACAATTGAAGTTTGGAGTTGTTTCAAAATATAATCGCCAATTGATTTATTGGCATTTTCAGTTTCAAGATCTTTAACAAACTCTAGATTTAGGACAGTAGATCCAACAGCACTTTTGGATTTAGTCTCAAACAACGACAGATCAAACTATTCATCAAACTCAAGATCTTCAAGATACTCAAAAACCACAGGACATGAACGAGATTTGAACACGGGAATCATAGAACTTTCTTGGCGAAGGATTCTTGGAATAAGATTGGTATTTTCGTACACAGGAGGTGGATCAGGATTCGGATTTGCTCTGGTATATCTTCTGGAAGCTAGTGTGCTATTATTTCCAAGAAATCAAATGGACATTATCAACTTGTTCAACCTATAAAATTCTAAACTTATCATCCAAAAGCTTAGAATTATCAGATATACTGGGGAAATTTTCAATTTAAATATTTTGTTTATAAGACTAGACCGGAGATTGACTGAAGTAGCTTTCATCTACTTGCGCTAATGCAAAGAAAAAGTGTTTCGAAGGCTACCTGGCTAATCTTCAGACTCCGTCTGTAGTTTATAAAACAAATAACACTAACAAACAAACAATTTCTTCCCTAGTTGAGTCGCCACTATGTTATGGCCTAAATCTACCTCAGGCTGAGAAAGGTAGGATCTAGGGTAACATCAAACCACGCTAAACCTAGTAGCTAGTCCTACCAGGTCGGGAGAGGGCTCTCTCCTAGTCAATCTCAGCAAAATATGATCAATGTGAGCTTGAGATGACTGATATGAATACTGATCTTAGGCTAGGTATGTGTGCAAAAGCGTTTGATTGAATAAAATGGTGTTGTGTTGGCTCAAATGGAAAGGCAGATTTTGGGTGTGGGGAATGAGGCTCAGTTTTGCAAAGATCTCTATGGGGCAAGGTAGGCAACTGATTTGGCACTTCAAATTGAATGAAATGGAGGGATTCAGACAAGTGAGGAGTTGAAGAGGGCAAGAAAACCTCAGGTATCCTCTTCAAACAGCTGAAAACATCAATAACTAAGCAAACCCTAGGTAGAGCACTGCAATTTCAATGGATTCTACCTTTATCCTTGTTTGTTTTGGTTAAGAAGAAGCAAGATAGATAATGGCATACATAAAACATAAGTAAAATCACAATTATAGAAGTAAACACAATACCAAAGCAAGATGCCACATGAATCCCATAAAGTGTTGCAAACCCTGGTCTATTCCTTGCTGAAATGAGTATACAATGGAGCTCCAAGCTTTCCCAAAAGTCCAACCATGCTAATGACTCAAAAATCACAAGATATAGACAAACCATAACTCATCGTAGCCTCTAAGGGTCAAGCTCATAAGTTTAGGAGCTGTTCCAAGAAATTCTAAACTGAGAACTAAAAAGTAGGTAGTGGAACAACTTGCCTCTAAAAACTAGGGAACTGATTCATTCAGTTGCAAACTACCTTTTCATGGATGAATCTACCTCTATGAGTGAAAATTTGACATAATTACATCAATATCCATCAATGTGCATTAAATTACATCATAATTTTGACATTAACAAGGAAAAGATTCAAACTGTCAAGAAAGGTGAAAAACAGAGTATACTTCGTCAAACTGAGCAAAATTTCCCCAATGCACCGCGCTGATTTCCCTATGCGTACCACATGTTTGCAGCCACTTTTGGAGGCCTTCCCGGTGTTCAAATTTTCTCCAAGTGCGCTTTTTAGAAATTTCTACTTGTCTACTTTCCTGAACAAGTGGAATTTTTTAATTTGGCCTCCATTTTCCCGTCCAAAACTGAGTTCTCCCAACACTGCTTCCTGTGTGCCAAAATAGGGGTAGTAAGGTCATTTTTTGGGTGTTTTTGACCTTTTTGAGGGCTCAAAACCTGTCAAAATTTCTTGGCCATTGGGAGGCAAGAATATTTCTTCATACCAAATCCAAAAATGCTCATTTTTTCTCATTTGGAGGCCTCCATGAAAAGCGAGCGCCAGGTGGTGTGGCGCATAGGGCAGAAAACTCTGTGTTTTAGCCCAAAATTTTCAAAAATGCAAAAAGTATCCCAAATTTTTTGAAATTTGGGCTGAGTCTTCTCCATCAAGTGCTATGTTGAGCCAAGGAAGCGTCAGCTAATATCTAAAGTCTATCTTGCTCCTTTTGCCTCCTCGATGCCCTCTTCAACTTTGCTTTCAAGCTTCTGATTCTTGCCTTGTCACTTTTGTTTCTCACCATATAATGATAGGCCATATGCCTCAACATTGTCTTCTCGATGTTGGCCTTCTATAGCAACCTTTCTAAGTGGATATTAGCCCTCTCAAGCCTTGATTCTCGATCAGCATTGATTTCTTGCTCAAGTGATGTGAGCTTCATCTTCCTCCTTGTGGCAGCTTGGCGGTTTTCTCGTATGTTTTGCAACTCCATAATGATTTGTTGATCCTCAAGCTGCTTTTTTCTTTGCTCCAGGTACTTTATTATCCACTTATCTCTTTCTAAGTTGAGGGACAAAGCATTGATGTCCGCCTGTTGCTCTTGTATGACCTCTTTGAGCTTTGAGCTTTATGGGCCCAAATCAGTATCATCACCCTCAATGAGAATGAAATCGGTCTCCTACTCACCTGAAGGCCCCTCATCATGTAATGGCATCTTGCCCTTGTCTTGAATCTGTTGTGATGATAAAGGAAGTGAGACCCCTTCCACCTCGTGTGGAGATAGTACTCGCTTTGCTGCTGCAAACAACCGTCTAGTGCCCTTTTGATAGGTGACAAACACCGGCACACTAGCAGTCTGTGTCTCATGACCCTCCTGCTGATGTGAAGGTCCACCTTTCTCATGAAAAGCCTCTAGAGGTCCCTGAGGAGCTATGAAGAACTCATGAGAAATGAAATCCTCCCATGAGATGCCCTGCAAACCACGCTGATGCATGACCACAATTTTAATGAGAGAAAAATGATATATATTGTTAAACTGCTGCTGAGGAGTCTTTTGTTGTACTAGGGTGGTCATCTTCTCAATATTTCGGCACATGAAGTAGGGGAGATTCATCATTCTCACCCTGGTAAAGTGCATCAACAATATGATATGATAGGCATATAAGCGAGAAAACTGGCCCTCACAGCTGAAATATTTCATTATAAGTTTCATCAAAGGAGCATATGAATCTTTTAGGTACCGAAAGGGAAAAACTCTACTGAGTTGTCTCAAATAACCGGGCTTGATGTATGGTTCATAATGTTCCCTGGCAATTTGATGCCTTTTATTCCATTGCTCTCCAATATTAGGAATGTCGGTTTCTAGAGAAATAGATTCTAGTGTTAAAGTGAATGTTACACCAGCTAGAGTGGCTTGGCCATTATGTAGATGAAGCACAAACAACCAGGCCATCTCATGATGATACTGGACTCTAGCAACCATCTCACAGAAATCATAACAGGATTGGTGTTGGAAGCATGTGATAGCAAGAGGGGAGGCCTGCAGCGCGGCAAGTGTACTAGGCTCCTCTCGTATATGTTTGCCACCTTTGGTCTCCTTGATGCATGTATTTCTGTAGGAGAGTCATTATGTGTCTCTTCATCATGGTCATATGAAGGATCAGACTCCATGTTTGCTAGTGTGTGATTTTTCTTGATGAGTATGAAGAGATTTATGGTGTTTTTGGTTTTCTCCCACCAAGGGTGTTGAGATTGCAACAAGATGATGGAGCTTAGTGAAAAGAGTCGCCTTCACTAAGTGGGCCTACAGGCAAATTATGGCGCAAAGTCTATTTTTAGACTATGTCTATTTGTAGACATGGATCATGTCTATGAGTTGCAGGATGTTGTTTATGGATGATTGGTCATGTTGGGAAAAATAGATGGACTTCTATTTTTGGATCACAGCAGTGTGATCAGAGTCTTTTTTTAGACTGTCAGGTAAAAATAGAAACAGTCAAATATTATTAGCTCATAATAATATTTAGACTATAAACTTTATCTTATTCTCTTGGAGCACTTCAGTTTGAGCTACAAATGTGGCACATGTAGCTTTCAGAAGGAAATACATTTTCTTTGTGGGTCAGTTGAGATGTTGCGTGCACGACTTCAGTTAGAACTCAATCAGTTGAGTTTGGTGGGGTTGATTGTGGAGTTGATGGAGTTGTGTTCAGTTTGACTTGGTTAAACTAGTTGTAATTAGTCTAACTGCAAATAGACTAATGATGAGTTGTTAAACTAATTATTAACTCATAATGCAACTAAAGAATACATCAGTTAACTCAGTTGCATGTCAGTGCATGTTCAGTTCAGCAGGGACAAGTGTTAGAGGATCAGATTGCTATCAGTTGTGACTATAGTTGTGCATGAGGATTTGCACAATCAATGGGATTGAGTTATTCCAATGAGAATTGGCCAATACCAAGTGATTATAGCCTCTACTCATGTGATTCCCAGTGTGAGTGATTCTTTTGAGGTAAATACGAGTTTGGTTCAACTATTCTCATCCATTCTTGTGCAGGTATTGAGCAGTGGAGGCAGGCAAGCAGTGGAATAGATTTGGAGATCAAATCTAAGCTGTATTGTGTGTACCAGGTGGAGATAGTGCTAGATACTTGTGAGAAGTATTGACTATTGTAATGTTACATGTTCTCAATCATTAATATACAGATAGTGTGGGGTTTTCAGCTGTAAGCTTTCCCCGGGTTACATACTGTGTTAATGTGTGCATGCTCTTGATGTTTTATTGTTATTGTTGCTGCTATATTGATGATCAACGTAGAGGAGCTTATGTATTGTGTATGTATTCTGCACTAGTACATGATCAGGATAATCTCCATTGAATATGTGTTTATTATTCAAAATTTCTACAAAGGGTAAGAATGTATGAGGGACTGTGGAGGAAGAGGGTATGAGGGGTTTTAGGACTATTATGGCAAGTTTTTTTTGGGAAATAGGGGATTAGGGAATAATATATAAGCTTAGGGACAACAATTAGGGTTTGGGGATTTTGTAGTTGGGATTTGTGGGAAAATGGGAATTGGGGATAGGGGTGAATGATTTGTTTTTTAGGAATATGAGAGTTAGGGAATGAGTGGATGAACTGGGAAAATAAATGGAGGAGTCAAAGAGTAAGGGAATGGTGGAGTGGACTTGGTAGTGAAATGACAAATTCAAACCCTAGGCAATGGTTCTTTTGAGAAATTGCAAGGAAGTAGGGTTTGAGTTTTTTCACACAACCACCATAAATTTTTAAGAAAAACTCTTTCACTAGTAAGGAAAAGGGCTTGACTTACTTGCACACTAGAATATTTGAGCGATTTTGGTGATTTGAGGGAGTTTATGATGAAATCGGGCTTGGCAGCTCTATGCACCACGCCTCATGTATGCATCGCACTAGTACAAATTTAACACTGTAGAGGGTGACCCAGTGCGCCGTGCTAGTTGTATGCGTCGTGCCCACAAACTTGCACAGTTTTGCTTCAGTTTTGCTCCCTTTGCTCAACCGGCCTTCACTTTGCTCAATATTTGTTCTTTGAATGAAAATGAGATTTTTGAATTGAGAAAAAAGATTTATATACAAGAGATTTTAATTTTTTTCTTCATAAAACCCACTTTTATAATGTTTGCCATGTGACTTACTTTTTTTAACTCTATTTTTTGGGAAATTTACTTTATTTGTGCTTTTGATGAACTGAATGACTTGATTTTTGTTTGCCTTGTAGGGGATGGAATAGCTGAAGCTTAGCAAGGTGACCAGGGTTTCCACTGAAGTGATTTACATATGAAAAAACTGAAATTACATGAATTTATACAATAAAAACCTAAAATACTATGTTTTTCCCAAAATAGAGTTTTGAGGAAAAATACATTTCTGAGCAAGTGATTATGAATTTATTGGTACTGGAACTTTATTCAACCTCCTCATGCGCCTACTGACTGTTATTGGACATTTTGAAAACCTTTTTGATGAAGCCCTAGACCTAATGAAACTGAAACCCTAGAATTGACTCTTGCAAATTTAAAGACAAAAAGTGACTGCAAAAGATCTTGATGGATGAAAATGGGCCAGCAGGGAAAGGACATGAGGGAAAATGTACAACAAGCCACTATCAGATGATCCATCCTCCTAATGGAATGCAGCTAACTGAGCAGGAAACCTAATATGAAATGTAACAAGAGAATTTGATCTTTGACGGAGGGATGAAGATACCAACACTAACACGGGCCCAGCCACATACCCTCCTTACATCAACTCACCCTTGTGCTCCTAGCACTTCCTAGTGTGCCTCCCTTCTATTCTTATAGGCCACGTGGCTAGTGTGCAACCCTTCTAGAAAATGGTGTTAATGTTAAGCTCTCATCAACATGTCATATCATCCTGACACTCCAACATTACTCCCTCATTATCCCTCGCACTCGTAATGTTCCGGGATGAACCTTTTGGGCCACATCAACCTTCCTCATCTAATCACATTAGCGATAAGTCCGGCCATGCCAATGGAAGGCCTGCACAATTAGGCTTTGATCAATGAAAGGAAAAGGTTGATCAATCCTTTCTTATAAGTTCGGGGCTCGATCCCTCTATGTCGTGACAAGTTTTTATCTCTTTCTTTGCCATGAATTGATTGGGATGTTGACTCTGCCTTATGCGATGTTTCATATGAGGATCTTCGTGATCATCCCAACAACATGTTTTTCTCCTACATAGTTTTCCTTGATTCGGTTGTTTGGACCAGGGCTCTAGCTAGGAGGTTCAACAAACCTCCAAATCGACACCACAAATCCACACCAACACCAATGGTTAGTTAAGGTGTTCCGTGGTGCTACCCTTCCTAAGCTTGGGCAATAGATTCTCCAATGGGTTCTTGGCCTACTTGCATTCCCCATGCTCATACAGGGAATTCCATGAATGGAGGAATCGATGCTTTTGTGACCCTTACCTACCACAGGCTTGGAGTGAACCCTTGAAAGGTTCCCACCTTACCTACCACATGCCAATGGTGCCAAAATCCATGTCAAGCCTGGAAGCGGCCTTATGGTGCTACAAAAAGCCTTCAAGTGCATAACCAGCAACACTAGGGTGTTGCCAAAAGATATCCAAGCACTCTTGATACATGGATGAGAGCCCATTTGGGTAAGGCATATGGTGTTTGAACAACCCCAAGGGAAACAAACCCTTCAACATTAATGCAACTCTTTTCGTGCAACACAACAACTTGTAACTCAAGCAAATAAGTTAATTTAAGTGAATGTAGACCTTGCTAAGCAGATGGTGCTCCAAGTAACTATTTCATATTAATTAAAGGGCCTCTGAGCCTATGGTTTCCAATTTTCATTCCAAGTTCTCATGGCTTTTTCTATGACCTGTAACAGTGCATGATTCCTATATATTATTTATTTAAGTGTTGTTTCCCACATAGTTTAACATTTCATGTAGAACAAACTTCAACTCAATGTTATATCTTATTCATTATTATCATTTGGTTTTTTACACAGTTGTACAGTAGATATTTTGTGATCAACACCAGCAAGCTATTCACACAACATTTTATTTCTAATTCAAAAGTTCACGCTTAGTTTATTTACCAGTGTCATTCATTTCATAGTAGCAACACACACACATAGATATATTTAACATATCCATCATTTCCATATCCCCATAGAGGTGTAACCATGTGTTCAAGCATTAACAATGCAAATGCAGTCCCAATCCAAAACTAATACAATCATAAAAACATCATGATTCATCAACAGATTGACAAGCATAAGCAGATACTTATCTTTGAATTTTCAAGGACCCTAATTCTGGTACAAGGAATCTTCACCCAACCATAGACAACTACAACCACACTTACTTGCAGTTGTCACCCCTGAGCCAGATTCTAGAGTCTTGGGGGGGTGCTTCCTTAAGGGACTTGAACACCAACTGCCAACTGAAATAGGGACTCCAAAGAATCTCCTTCCTCAATCCCACTAGCTAACTTCCACTTATTTTGTCAACATAGGGAATTCATATGTACTCTACCTCAGCCCCAAGTGCACCCATAGTGATTCACCACCTTCTAGGGAGTCCGGTATCCCTTGTAACTATAATGCAGTAACCAAGGGTCGGTCAGATCTTCCTTTGATGTTTCTTCAAGATTGACTCTTCCCAAGCTATCTAGGGCTCTAGAGTTTGTTATCTCAACCCTCATCCTCCAAGGGACCCGAGGACTAATCCCCTTCTCTTAATTGTGGTTCTACTCTACCTCTGCTAAATTTTCCCCATTTAATGCTCGAATGGGTGTCCCCTCTCCTCTTTGTTAGAATTTGTTTGAATGCCTCTATTGCATGTGAAAATTTCAATATGGAATCCTATTACAGCAATTGGTATTATTTCTCCTAAGTGTTAATTAGTTTAACAATTTATCTCCTACAACAAATATCGAAATAAACACACTGCAACCTTCTTAAATAAAATACTGCGAAAAAAATGCGTTGGAAACTAAGGAATGCTAGCACACACACATAAAATATGAGACAATTATTTTTGGACAAACATCCACAGAAAAACCCAACTTGGGAAAACCGATGCAGCAATGAGGGTTTTCATTATTATGCAGCAGTGAAAATATAAGCACAATTTGGATGCCTGAAACTAGAAATACACAACAAGAAAATCTATGCAAAATTATTGAAGGCAATTTACCCTTCCTCCACAAGCAATCCCGACACAACTTTCCTACAGAAAACTCGGCCTCCTAAAGCTTTTGCGTTACCCTCTACATTGGACTATGCAGTCACTATGACATCTTGCCTCTGACTAGTATCTGATGAATCCATTTTGCCTTCTGCTGCTGAAAAATTCATCTCTCTGACCCTCTCAAACCTCTTCCCAGCCTCTAGATCTGAGAATGATTTTCTTTCTAGCAAATCAAACTACCCTCTTTGAAGCTACTGCGCAGAGGTTTGTGCTGCCTCTATGGGATGACTTGGCCTTCTTGTTGTTGTGTCTCTGGATCTGGAAAAACTTCCTCTGGATCATTGTCCCTTCCCCTCACACACTACTTAAATATTTGTCTCTCTCTCCGGCAACTGACTACTACTACTTAAGAAATCGATCTGCCAAGGAAATAGAACTGCTCAATTGTGCTCTCCATCATCACATTGACCTTCTCTTATAATCCACTATTGGAGCACCAACGACCAATATTGAAACATAATCGATGGCTAAGATCATCTCTGGATTGATCCATGTCAGTTTCTAGACTATTATCCCCTTGTCTCAATTAATATTGATTAATTAACCATATTCCCAAGTTTAGACTTAGGAAATATTTTAAAAATGGTTAATAATCTAATTTAGACACTTCTAGGCGAAATTTCCATAAAGGATTTCTGGGTTTTGGAGATATCGTGTATTCTAGCCTCTCCAAAAAATTTTGTGGCTAGAACACATCCAATAATACAAAAACTAACACTCCCTTTTATCGAGGAATGTGTTCTAGTGTTGCACATCCTGCCACAACACCCTGTCTCTGCAACATCTCATGTCACGGTGTTGATGTCTGGCTATTGTTGCTCACCAACTACTGCGCAACTTTGATATACTTTTCAGATGTGTTGTTATTGACACTATTGTACTATTGCCAACACTGCATCTGCACTTCAACTTTGTTGATGCTGCAACTACAACATATGTAACTAAAAACATCCAAAATATTGAATCAGTTGTGATCAATATGATGCATCTACCACTTGAGTCTCTAATTGTTACTAGCATATGCTCTGTCATTGACTAACTCACATTTTTTTGACTCTGCATTGTTCCATCTGCACTGCTACAAACTCTGCACTGTGCTCCCCAACATCTAACTATTACTAGTCTCTGCAACTGTCACTCGGTCTCTGACTGCATCAACTGCCACTGATCCATCTTGCTACTGAACACTGTGGGCCCCTGTAAAAAGGTATTGATCCATGATGTGGAGTCCTCAAGGATCCTGACCAATCTCTATAGCTATCTAGGACTATAGTACCAAATATCCCCACCTCATTCCTGGAGGTATATCTACAAGCATCATGAAGTCTTCCTCCAACCTAGAGGATAGCCTGTCGATCTCTCTTGAGGTTGTTTGCTAGTCTTGCTTCTCCTCCTTGTCCTTCTTCCTAAGAGGACACTGGGTACTATAGTGACCAAGATCACTACACCTGAAGCATTTTACCTTTGACAGGTCCTTCTTCTTCTTCCTTTGATCCCCCTATCCCTGAATTAGACCCTTTGATGCAAGGGCCACATTCTCCTCCTCCTTCACCACCTTCAATTCGTTGTTGTTGCTACCATTTATGGAGCTCTTTAATAGAGCTTGCTCAAATATTCCTGCTGCAAATTGGCTCACATCATGTCCCATGTTGGTAGCTTATCTCTGCCCAATATGCTTTGGACAAAGACCTGCCAATCCTCTGAGACATTGTTGAGTGCCAAACGCACTAGCTCTGTGCGTAGAGGCACTGCCCCAACAACTGACAACTGGTTTCAGATCTCCTTAATCCTGGTAAGGAAGGTACCTATGTCATCCACCTTCTACATTGAATGTATCTCACCTTGTTCTCAAGAAACATCTTCTGTTGCTTGGAAGTTCCCTAGTATAATGTGGAGAGAGCATCCCAGATCTATTTGGAAGTATCTTTTCCAGCTATATGTGAGATAATATGATCTCGGACTCCATACAAGATCAACTGCTTCACTAACGCCATCTCTTTCTTGTATTCTTTCTACTAACCTGCATCCTAAGGAACTGCCACTACATTATAAATGTAGGCTTTCAGGCCATATTCATATAGAAGGAAGGACATCCTAGCCTTCCAGATGACATAGTTGGAATCTCCATCCAACCTATCCTGATCACGAAGCCCTGCAATGGCCATCTCAACGAACTGTCGAAAAATCCCTCTTTCCTTCTACTTGGTTGTTGGTAAACTACTCACATTCCCATCTAGATTAAGAAGATTTTCTCACAACTACTTCCAATCTACAAGGAAAATCAAACTTCTAAGACTAGAAGTTCCTTGAGATAATTTTTCCCTCAACTATGTGTGTTCTTCTCTCTTCCACCCCAACGTTGGTCTTGCACTAGAAATTTTCAGCAAAACCCTCTACGTTGAGCGAGAGATCTTCCCAACAAAAAAATGAGTTGCTCCCTCTACCTTTGGAATCACTCAATCTGGAAGGATCAAATTTTTCTTCCCCTCTCAAAAAAAAATCGCACTTCCTCAAGCAACTCGATCTCCTGGCAAAAGGCTATGTTGCCCCTGGGAATTTTGGCATGTTCTCTTACTGAATAAGGAAATTCATTCTTTCACTTCTGAGCTATCCAGCTAATCAAATGCGCTCTAATATAATGTGAAAAATCTAATATGGAATCCTATTGCAGCAATTGGTATTATTTCTCCTAATCGTTAATTAATTTAACAATTTATTTGCTATGATAAATATCAAAATAAACACACTACAACCTTCGCAAATAAAATAATGTGGAATAATAATATGCTGGAAACTAAGAAATGCCACTAAACGCAAATAAAATATGAGACAATTATTTTTGGACAAATGCCCCCTAAAAAACCCAACTTGGGAAAACTAGTGTAGCAATGAGGGTTTTTATTATTATGTAGCAATGAAAATCTGAGTACAATCTGGATCCCTGAAATTGGAAATCCACAACAAGAAAATCTGGGAAAAATTATAGAAGGGAACTTACCCTTCTTCCACAAGCAATCCTGTCACAACTTTCCTACAGAAAACTCGGCTTCTTGAAGCTTCTGCGTTGGACTACGCAGTCACTATGACTTCTTTCCTCAGACTGCTCTGTGAAGAATTCATTATGCCTTTTGCTACTGATAAATTTGTCTCTCCAACCTCTAGAACCTCTACCAAGCCTTTGGATCTAAGAACAATTTTCCCTCCAACAACTTGAACTACCCTCTCTAAAGCTATTGCGAAGAGCTATGTGCTACCTCTTTAGGATAACTCGACCTTCTTGTTGCTGCTTCTCCAGATCTAGAAAAACTTCCTTCAGATCACTTTTCCTACCCCTCACACACTACTTCGATCTTTGGCTTTCTCTCTAGTAACTGACTATTGGTACTCAAGAAATCGATCTACCAAGGAAATCGAACTGCTCAAATGTGCTCTCCATAACCATATCGACCTCCTCTTATAATCCAATGTTGGAGCACCAACAACCAAGATTAAAACATAATCTATGGCTAGGATCATCTTTGGATCGATTCGTGTTAGTTTCTAGACTATTCTCACCTTATCTCAATTAATATTGATTAATTAACCATAATCCCTAAGTTTAGACTTAGGAAATATCTTTAAAATGGTTAATAATCTAATTTAGACACTTCTAGGTAGAATTTCCAGAAACGATTTCTGAGTTTTGGAGATCTTGTGTATTCTAGCCACTCCATCGTTCGTGGCTAGAACACATACTATGCTATGAAAACTAACATTGCCCTCTTTTCTTGTTCTCTAGGGATTCTTCCTCCCTCATCCTTGTTGCCTTGGCTAGTCTCGTCCTTCATAAATTTTCCTATCCTCCTTTCCTTGCTAAGGTTCTCAAGCACATGGGCTTGATTACTTTCTTGTTGCAATGCTTTTAATTGAAGAGCCATCCCCTTAAAATCGTGCACCCACTAGCCTTTAATGGTTGTCCAAACCATTTAGGTTTCTTCTCTACACAAGAAAACCTCACTCATCCCAAGCAAGCAATCCTCCTCCCCAGCTCTGGAATTTGTGTCCCTTTGACCCAATCCCCCTTTTAAATTTCACATATTTGTGAAAATATTTACAATGCATTTTATGAGACCATGGGTGGGGCTTCCACATTTTCTTTGTGAGTTGTAGGCATGTAAACATTTAAAATATTGTAACACTTACCTGACTGTTGATTGAGAGTGATGGTATTAAGAGTACATATAAGAATTATTGGATCAAGGTGCCATCAATCCTAGCACATCCCACTATAGATTATATGTGATGGGTCCAAAGAAATATTCCTCTTGGCATATGTATGTTGATTTCATTGCAATCATCAATATCATTATTAATAATCATTATCCAATGTGAAATATCCACTAATTTCTAGAGTAATTACGAAAATCAAAGTATTCTTCCAAATTGGACCTTAAATCATGATACCATTAAGTAAGAATTAAGAGTCAACAACGTTAATGAGGTTTAATAAAGTTACGATATAATTCATTGACTCATTTATAGTTGTATATTTGGATGACAACTTAGTTGACAAGACTTGGGAGGAACACTTGAGCCATTTGAGGCAAGTCCTATAAACTCTAAGGGATATGAAGTTGCAATTTAATATGAAATGTGATTCTGGAAAACATGTACTTCTTTATCTAGGATTCATTTGTGGAGATCAATTGAGAATTGACCTATCGAAAGTGGCCTAGGCCTATGAATCTCATGGATGTATGGAATTTCTTCAATGCTTGTAAGTGTATATATTTTTTCCTTGAAAATGAATCCCATGAAACTATGAGGAACTTCCACTCATTCCAATGATGGCACCTAATGTAAAGTAGATGTTATAGACTTATTGTTCCTAATCCTAGTCAGTAATGACCAAACCTCTTGAAATTATAGAACATAACATTACTTGGCTTAAACGACTTATTTTGCTTCTTTGAAATCTTTTAGAGTTAATTGATTATACTATTATTAAATCTATAGAATAAGTGGTCAAATTATCTCTATGCCTAGCAAGTTTTTCCTATCATGAAGTGAATGGGAATTGAACTATGGACCTAGATAATGAACTGATCCACTAGCCTATGATAAGGAGCCACCAACCTTAGATAATATATTAAAGGGGAGGAGATAATGATCCACACTAATCATGTTTCTTTATTGTTTTGGAAAATGTAAAGCAATCCAGAAGATACAAATACCAACTATATGACTTATTTGTAACTACGTAACCTTGTCATCAATTATAAGAATGGGGATAGAAATAAGATTTTTAATTTCTTATGTAGACCACCAAGGCTAGAAATGATTCTTATGATTTCCATGTAGCTATAACATTTTCCATTTGAAAATATGCAACTTTTATATGAAGAGGGTAAAGGATTTCATTCAATTAGGGTCAAGTTGTAATAGGGATTGAAAAGGCCCTACTTCCATTTGAAAGATGACTTGTTGTACAAGGATGATAAATTATGTACAGTAATTGAATAATATAGAACCATGCTTTTAAGAGAATCCTATACTTCTAGAGTTCTTGAACATTTTAGAGCCAAAAAGAATTTGTTAAACCTACAAAGATATGCTTGTTAGTCAAATATGTCAATTAATTGTGCAAGGTTTACTCAGACATGTGTTTTGTCCTAGGTCAAAGCTTGCCACTTGGAATTTAAATTATATATTCTTTTATCTATACAATATCAACCATGGGGAGGAATTCCAAATTTCCCTTGAGAATTACTAAATATTAGACAAAGGAATCATTACATATTTCTAGTACTAAGTGGATTCAATAAGATGGTGCAAATTGTTCCTTGTAAGAATATCATGATTGAAGGAGAAGAAATGAATTTGTTTTCCTATTAGATATGTGTGCATTATGTCATGCTTGAATCCATTATTTCTATCAAATATAGTTGATATCTAAGTCAATTATGGAAATTGGTATGGGGTATGATGTGTTATCACTCAGAATTTTCTCAAGGTTAAAGAAAGAAATTTCTGAGGTAACCAAAAACCAATCTTTTAAGTACAGAATCTAGTCAATATGTACTCAGAGAGGGCTCTCTCTTTATGATTTAGCTTTTTTTTGTGAGATATTAGGCTAGTTATGAAGACTTGGGGGGTTTTGATTTTGTTTGGTGGTGGAATTCGAGAGCAGATGGATAGAACAAGATATTTCAGGCCATTGGGCTATGGAGTCAACTAAATGATGGCTAAACTGGATCAGGTTGATTTAACAAAGAAGAAATTTCAGAGGGAAAGATAGCCAAACAAAAGGAAAATGATAGCTTCAAATGGGTGAAATGGTCTTGAACAGGGAGGAAGGGCAACTAAGAATCCTTCAACAGGGTCCAAGATGAGGGAAAGTGGGTGCTCATTAACAAAAAGCAATTAAGTATTCTTTGTTAAATGGTCACAATGATAAACTATGAAAGCAAGGAGAAATTAAGAAATTCCTACCTGTAATAGCCTGGAAGAAAACATTAAGAATATAAACGATTTTAAAGACAAAATGCAATGAAGCTCTTTCTGAAATATAACTTTTCGTTTATCATTTAGATATGAAACACATATGAATATTTATTAAACCAGAAAAACTGTAAAAACACAAGATATAGAATACTTATTTGTTTCTCATTTGACACAGGTATCCTGTAAAAGTCCTTTGCTTTATTACTTTGTTCCAGCCAGCCATACAACAATTTTTCAACAACACTTCAATTCCAAAAGTAAATTTCCTATAGAAATTTCTAAGAATCCACACCAAATACTTCAAATGAAGAAGTATTTATACTAATTCTAAACTGAAATATCTTGAAAAAATATCAAGATTAGTTTCACAAATATCTCCAACTGTTTACATTAATAGAACTTAAATAAAGGACATTCAAAACTAATCAATATATTTGGCACTATTTCTATGGATTTATGGTGACAAAGAAGAGAAAGTCGAAATTGGTAGCAACTCTTAGTTGATGATGAGGCATCCCAATCACTAACTGCATCCTTCCTTTGTGCATTCTGCCCCAGAAATTCTGCAAATTTAGGGTCCAACGATACGCTTGTATATCTCAATCCGAGATAGATATGTAAAAAATGAAAGAGGTTATTGTAGATAAGAATTTTATTGAGATAAAACTCTCTCGATTTCTCAAAATTTGGCTCAAGATGTTCACAATATTCTTTGCAAAAAGATGTCAAAAAACAAGACTTTCCACAAACTGAAACATAGGCTGTGAAGACATGCACTTATCTCAGTTTTGGTAATACCTTTGTAAACCGTGAGATAGGTTTGTGTAGATTGGTCTTTTAGGAACAAAAACCTCCTCCATTTTCTCGAAATATTTCTTGGATTGGCCACAATAGCTTCTGCAAAACTATGACTTAAACAGGAAATTTCTAAAGAATGTACCATTTCTGCTCTGATTTCATCTTTTAACCTTAAATTGGTTTTAACTGTTTTTCACTTTTAATTTGGATAAATCTCATTTTTTTCTGGTGAAAGTGTTTTCATCTTTGTTTAACCCTTGGTGTCTCCATGATTACTTTTACTTTTCACTGTTTACTGTTTACTTTAACTGCTCTGTTTTTTCATCTATCTTCACTTTGACATGAATTTGTATGCTATGCTTTGTAACTATATTCTTTGTTGTTTATCTTCATGGTAGCTGATTTACTTGACTCGGTCTTCAATTTGATACTCTTTAACCCTTATACACTTTGATTGTTCTTTACTATGTCCTTTTACCTTCAATGTGTAGTTTAGGTTTTTACTATCTGTTTCAAAAGTAAATCATTTAATTTCATGTTTCCTTTGCTTGTCTTTTTACAGTATGTTGTATCTTCCATCTCTTTTTGAATAGATTTAATAACAATCTTGGAGTAAACAGGTCTTATGACTAGTATTAAGTTTGTTTATCCAAGGTTGTGATCTTCTGATCACCTGTAAAACAAAACAAACTGTTAAGAAAGCATTGGCTTGCAGGGGACATCGAAAAGGTTTCATTTGAGCTTGAAAGGTTTGTGGAGTGAGTCTAGAATGATTTTTGGGAGGTAAACCATGCTCGAATTGGTTAATGGAGGCTCCCGATGGCGCAAATGGATTACATAGGGTTTTACTGCACAATCAGGTGAAAACGAGAAAAACTGGGGTTTTTGTGTTTAAACAGGTAAATGGTTGATATTGGCGGGTAAGCTTTGAATGAACAGTGGACAATTTGTCATATGCAGACAGTGGGAAGCGAGGGGCGGTAAGCGGACTCTATCACAACGCTTTTGGGAGGTTGGTGGTTTTGGCAGAGGGTCACGCGATTCCATTGATCGATTGACACGTAGCATTGGGGCGTTTGGAAAAACTGCTCATATCCTGCGTTATCGTCCGACCAAAAGGCCTGTGCGATATGTACGATAGCTATTGGATCTGGGATATCTAGATCGAACGGTGATTGGGGATTGGTAAGTGACTAGTGTTTAATGGTGGGGGCCCGACGATAATTAAAAGCTTTTAATTACATCGAGGGTGATGTGATTGGTTGAAGTTATTAATTAATCATCAGGATTAATTAATTCTTTTATTAGCACGGTGGGGGACTAAGTTCTTAATTAATCATGGATTGACTAATTAATCCCATTATGAGTGTTATTAAGGTTATTTCGTAACCAGCGGCAAGATATATAGTTTATTGGGATTTATTAACAATAATACGGGTAAGGGGTAGTTCTTTTCGGGAATTAAATAATAATACAAGTTAAAAGTTAATATGACTTTGAAATATGAAGTGCAGTAACTTAAATGTCTCTGAAAATGTATTTCATCATACAACACTTATACCTTAGGCTAATGATATATGAGGGTTTAATGTTTTTAATTTTCCTAAGTAAAATAGGATTTTACTTAGGAAAAGCTTTATAAAGTGAATGAGTGACTTTATGAAGGGGTGAATATTGATGAAGGGGATTTAAGTGCTTTAAGTATTTCAAATTATTGGGCTGAGAGTCCGGTCCCTCCAAAAGTCAGAGAAATGCTCTCAGCCCCTTTAATTTGGGTAGATGCCTTCTATTACTTAGGGGAATTTAGTAAAAATTTGGGGAAAAATGAGTAAGGAAGTTAATTAGCTTGACTTTGAATTCCTGATGTACTATCTTCATTTTCATCTATGTTTCTTCCAAGTGATGAAAGCAAAAGATTTAAGCTTTTAACTTAACCATTCATCACACATTATTTTGCAACCATCTATCTACTTACCTTACCTAATTATCCTATCATTTTTACTTCTTTATTAGGGTGCACTTAAACTGGCAAACCCTTGTCAAACATTCTTTTCTTTTACAATGAGGATCCTAACTAAGTTTAACCTTATTACATCCGAGGGCTCACATTAAACTGTTTAGCTCCTTTTATTTACTCTACCTATCTACTCATCTGCCAAGATTAAATAGTTTGGTCAGATTTTTTTTCTCTATCTCTAAAATATGAAATTGAAAATATGAACTAGTCAAGCTTAAACTGTTTGACTACTCATGGATTGTGGCATAGGTGACAAGTTGCACACAATATTTATTATACAAAAAGTAAAATTGCAGTGGCATTTGGACTTGCACACTTTCATGGTCTTTTTCTTTTTTCTTTGGGGTTCATTTTCTTTCATTTTTTGACCTTTTCTTCATTCTTTTTGTCCTTTTATTCTTTTTCTAGGACATACCCTCTTTACATTTTTTAAGTTTTTTTATTTTTTACAAATATGGAAAGCATTTCAAAAACAAATATATGTACATATTTCAGACTAAACCAAGTCAATCATAATATATGACACCTATTGGTATAGGAACCTAATAGTGGCTCCACTTGGGGATGACATTTCCTTATGAAATGTCAAGGACACCGTCGACTAGTAGCTTGATCCATTGAGCCAATCCCACATGTATAGGCTCTGTTGCATAATATTTGTGACTAAAAATTTTGAACTGAAAATACATCTTTTCTGAAAACTGAAATCTGATCTAACATAAACTTGCTGCTAAAAACTGAATTTATTTAAACTAAAATCCTACCTACTTACTCTAATCAGCTTTCTAACTGCTTGTTAGGTAAAATGAAACAACTAATGCAACCATCCAAGCATTATATATATCGGTGACCTTTGTTGCTTGTGCTTGTTGGTGTTTAAAATTGAGATCTTGCAATCAAATATAGCTTTGTTAACCTTTGAGAAGATAAGGAAATTCCCGATCTTCTTTCTTGAATCTAGAAACTGTACAAAAGGATCTTGTAAAATATATACACTTTTCTTGAACTGATTCAAACAACTGCACATCAGTTGTGTATGGCCTGCATGCCATGAAACTGAAATATCACTTTTATCTTTATCACCCTGCATGTTTTCAACTGATCTTTGTGATGATATTTCTACTTATTGTAATGTCTGTCTGGTGAAACCATTATCATCTTGATTTTGACTCTTATGGTTTGTTAATGGAGAGAAATTCTAATTGCATTCATCATCCAACCTATAAGCTATTGGATCATAAAGAACTTGGAAGGATTGCTGCAACTTATTACATATAGGTTCAAATGGAACTTCATAGATTTCTACAAGCTGCTCCTCATTTTCTTTAAAAAAATTATACCACATTTCCTTTAAAAATTGAAATGATTCAAAACAAAGATGTAGGGAATCTTCTTGGGTCATTTGATCATATGTTCAAGCTTCCAAGTTTTCTTCTACAACCTGACATTCAATGGCATTTTGGGGCTGCAAATCTAGATATGAGAAGTCTTGAACAGGGATTTTATTGCCCTCTCGATAGTTAATATCAAAACTTGTTGACATTTTATTTCTAATTGCATGATAGTTATCTCTAATAAACTGAAATGAAGCAAAGCAAAATGGTAAAGTTCCTTCATTGATTTCAAAATTTTCTGCACTTTCCTCCTCATTCTCATAGCTGAAATGAACAAGCTGATCACTATTTTCAAGCTAATGAACCTGAACTTCCTTATTCCTCAAATTAGCTTTTGATTCCTCTGCAAGGTTAATTTGGATTTGAGAAACGTAATAAGTATTATATTGATCAAGATTAGGCACATCATCATAATAATTAATGTTGCCAAATGTACATATTAGATCAGCAGATTGCCTCTCCACATATGGTTCTATAACTCTATCTTCATATTTATGGTAGTTGGAATTAACAGGAATTTGTTCATGGTTTTCAACCTCTTCATTTTGTGAAACAAATGTGTAATGGTGATTTTGAACAAAAAATTCAACTTTCATGGTGATCTTCTGCATCATTTCCTTTGTTTTCTTTATCAAAATGTCAAGTTTTTCCTCTTTCTCTACTTTAAACTTTTCTCTTCTAATTTGCAGATTAAATTCTACATCTACTGCCATGTTCTGCATCTATTCCATTGTTGAGGGGTTTCTTTCTCTTAGATGAAATTCTATCTCTGAATCAAATTCTCTTGGGTAATGAAAAAGATATGAACCAGGGGGAGGTCTTATATTTAATGGTATTGAATAATAGATTTGATTAAATCTATCTAAAAAAATTTGTATTGTTTCATCTGGATGTCTTTTTAACTGATTATATTCTTCTATGATTACAAGAAGATTGAATTTGATTATCTATCTATCAAGGAAGAGTTTGAGAAACTGCTGGATATTTGAGATGCTTGTTTCAGGCAGGGTTTTGAACCAACTCTTGACTTTGTCTTGCAAAGAAAGAGAAAAAAGCCTAATACTGACATCCTCTTCATCTACTTCAAATAAGTTAAGATAATCTTCAAAATCTTGAATATGTTTTTGGGTAGTGATACCATTCTCTCCATCAAACCTAGGGAGGTGCTTAGGATAATCGTTAGGGAAAGCATGGAGTGTAGGAGGTAAAATGAGTGGTTTATATCTATCAGGAACTTTATGAGGTACTGGAATATGTACAGGGATTGTATGATCAGTCTTAATTTTTTTATTCTCCTCAATTGGAAAATGATCTTCATAAGAGTTAGAAGACTTTTGTTCAAATGTGTAAGGAGACTTTAAATCTACATTTTTCAAAGGAAAATAATAAAAATTTAATCTAAAATACAATATACATTGAAAAAAATTATCAATGAGAAATAACATAATGTCTTGGATAACAATCCAAGTTAAAAGCCTGATATTTTCACATAGTTCTTTCCGGTTCATTTCTCCAGTGGAGTCTTTATTGTGAAATTGATTTGGAGCCACCAGGTGGATGATTTTAACCTTTGTGTGTCTGATCACTATACACCATCATAGATCATATCTAAACCTATAAAACAATTCTGAAGAAAATGTTAGTTCTCCCCAGTATGGTCGCCACTATGTTATCACTCAGAATTTTCTCAAGGTTAAAGAAAGAAATTTCTAAGGTAACCACAAACCAATCTTTTAAGTACATAATCTAGCCAATATGTACTTAGAGAGGGCTCTCTCTTTATGATCTAGCTTTGTTTTGTGAGATATTAGGCTAGTTATGAAGACTTGGGGGGTTTTGATTTTGTTTGGTGGTGGAATTCGAGAGCAGATGGATAGAACAAGGTATTTCAGGCCATTGGGATATGGAGTCAACTGAATGATGGCTAAACTAGATTAGGTTGATTTAACAAAGAAGAAATTTCACAGGGCAAGATAGCCAAACAAAAGGAAAATGATAGCTTCAAATGGGTGAAATGGTCTTGAACAAGGAGGAAGGGCAATTAAGAATCCTTCAACAGGGTCCAAGATGAGGGAAAGTGAGTGCTCATTAAAAAAAAGCAATTAAGTATTCTTTGTTAAATGGTCATAATGATAAACTATGAAAGTAGGGAGCAATTAAGAATTCCCTACCTATAATAGCCTGGAAGAAAACATTAAGAATATAAACAATTTTAAAGACAGAATGCAGTGAAGTTCTTTTTGAAATATAACTTTTCGTTTATCATTCAGATATGAAACACATATGAATATTTATTAAACCAGAAAAACTATAAAAACACAAGATATAGAATACTTATTTGTTTCTTGTTTGACACAAGTATCCTGTAAAAGTCCTTTGCTTTATTACTTTGTTCTAGCCAACCATACAACAGTTGTTCAACAGAACTTCAATTCCAAAAGTAAATTGTCTATAGAAATGTCTAAGAATCCACACCAAATACTTCAAATGAAGAAGTATTTATACTAATTATAAACTGAAATATCTTGAAAAAATATCAAGATTAGTTTCACAAATATCTCCAACTATTTACATTAATAGAACTTAAATAAAGGGCATTCAAAACTAATGAATCTATTTGGCACTATTTCTATGGATTTATGGTGACAAAGAAGAGAAAGTTGAATTTGGTAGCAACTCTTAGTTGATGATGAGGCATACCAATCACTAACTGCATCCTTCCTTTGTGCATTCTGCCCCAGAAATTCTGCAAATTTAGGGTCCAACGATACGCTTGTATATCTCAATCCGAGATAGATATGTAAAATTTGAAAGAATTTATTGTAGATAAGAATGTTATTGAGATAAACCTCTCTCAGTTTCCCAAAATTCGACTTCAATTGTTCACAATATTCTCTGCAAAAAGATGTCAAAAACAAGACTTTGCACTAACTGAAAAGTAGGTTGTGAAGACATGCACTTATCTCAGTTTTGGTAATACCTGTGTAAAAAGTGAGATAGGTTTGTGTAGATTGGCTTGTTAGGAACAAAAACCTCCTCCATTTTCTCAAAATATTTCTTGGATTGGCCACAATAGTTTCTGAAAAACTATGACTTAAACAAGAAATTTCTAAAGAATGTACCATTTCTGCTCTGATTTCATCTTTTAACCTTAAATTTCTTTTAACTGTTTTTCACTTTTACTTTGGATAAACTTCATTTTTCTGGTGAAAGTGTTTTCATCTTTGTTTAACCCTTGGTGTCTCCATGATTACTTTTACTTTTTACTGTTTACTGTTTACTTTTACTACTCTGTTTTTTCATCTGTCTTCACTTTGACATGAATTTGTATACTATGCTTTGTAATTGTCTTCTTTGTTGTTTATCTTCATGGTAGTTGATTTACTTGACTCGGTATTCAATTTGATACTCTTTAACCCTAATACACTTTGACTATTCTTTACTATGTCCTTTTACCTTCAATGTGTAGTTTAGGTTTTTATTGTCTGTTTCAACAGTAAATCGTTTAATTTCATGTTTCCTTTACTTGTATTTTTACTATATGTTTTATCTTTCATATCTGTTTGAATAGATTTAATAACAATATTGGAGTAAACAGGGCTTATGACTAGTATTAAGACTGTTTATCCAAGGTTGTGGTCTTCTAATCACCTATAAAACAAAACAAATTGTTAAGAAAGCATTGGCTTGCAGGGGACATCGAAAAGGTTTCATTTGAGCTTGAAAGGTTTGTGGAGTGAGTCCAGAATGCTTTTTGGGAGGTAAACCATGCTTGAATCAGTTAATGGAGGCTTCTAGTGGCGCGGATAGATTACATAAGGTTTTACTGCACAATCAGGTGAAAATGAGCAAAACTGGGGTTTTTGTGTTTAAACAGGTAAATGGTTGATATTGGCGGGTAAGCTTTGAATGAACAATGGACAATTTGTCATATGCGGACAGTGGGAAGCGAGGGGGCGTTAAGCAGGCTCTATCGCACCACTTTTGGGAGGTTGGTGGTTTTGGCAGAGGGTCGCACGATTCCATTGATCGATTGACACATAGCCTCGGGGCATTTGGAAAAACTACTCATATTGTGCATTATCGTCCGACCAAAAGGCCCATGTGATATGTGTGATAACCATTGGATCTGGGAGATATAGATCGAATGGTGATTGGGGATTGGGAAGTGACTAGTGTTTAATGGCGGGGGCCCAATGGTAATTAAAAGCTTTTAATTACATCGAGGGCGATGTGATTGGTTGAAGTTATTAATTAATCGTGAGGATTAATTAATTCTTTTATTAGCACGACGGGGGACGGGGTTCTTAATTAATCATGGATTGACTAATTAATCCCATTTATGAGTGTTATTAAGGTTATTTCGTAACTGAGGGTGGGATATATAGTTTATTGGGATTTATTAACAATAATACGGGTAAGGTGTAGTTCTTTCGGGAATTAAATAATAATACAAGTTAAAAGTTAATATGACTTTGAAATATGAAGTGCACTAAGTTAAATGTGTCTGAAAATGTATTTCATCATACAACACTTATACCTTAGGCTAATGATATATGAGGGTTTCATGTAGATATAATGTTTTAAATTTTCCTAAGTAAAATAGGATTTTACTTAAGAGAAGCTTTATAAAGTGAATGAGTGACTTTATGAAGGGGTGAATATTGATGAAGGGGATTTAAGTGATTTAGGTATTTCAAATTATTGGGCCGAGGGTCCGGTCCCTCCAAAATTTAGAGAAATGCTCTGATCCCCTTTAATTTGGGTAGGTGCCTTTTAGTACTTAGGGGAATTTAGAAAAAATTTGGGGAAAAATGAGTAAGGAAGTTAATTAGTTTGACTTTGAGTTCCTGATGTATTGTCTTCATTGTCATCCATGTTTTGTCCAAGTGATGAAAGCAAAAGATTTAAGATTTTAACTTAATCATTCATCACACATTATTTTGCAACCATCCATCTACTTACCTTACCTAATCATCCTATCATTTTTACTTCTTTATTAGGGTGCACTTAAACTGGCAAATCCTTATCAAAATTTATTTTCTTTTACAATGAGGATCCTAACTAAATTTAACCTTATTACATCCAAGAGCTCAAATTAAACTGTTGAGCTCCTTTTATTTACTCTACCTATCTACTTATCTGCTAAGATTAAATAGTTTGTTCAGATTTTTATTCTCTATCTCTAATATATGAAATTGAAAATATGAACTAGTCAAGCTTAAATTGTTTGACTACTCATGGATTGTGGCATAGGTGACAAGTTGCACATAATCTTTATTATACAAAAAGTAAAATAGCAGTGGCATTTGGACTTGCACACTTTCATGGTCTTTTTCTTTTTTCTTTGGGGTTCATTTTCTTTCATTTTTTGACCTTTTCTTCATTCTTTTTGTCCTTTTATTCTTTTTCTAGGACATACCCTCTTTACATTTTTTAATTTTTTGATTTTTTACAAATATGGAAAACATTTGTAGAAGCAAAGGTATGTACATATTTCAGAACTAAACCAAGTCAATCATGATATACGACACCTATTGGTATAGGAACCTAATAGTGGCTCCACTTGGGGAAGATATTTCCTTATGAAATGTCAAGGACACCGTTGACTAGTAGCTTGATCCATTGGGCCAATGCCATTCATGTATATGCTCTGTTGCATAATCTTTGTGACTAAAACTTTTGAACTGAAAATACATCCTTTCTGAAAATTGAAATATGTTCTAACATAAACTTGCTGCTAAAAACTGAATTTACTTAAACTAAAATCCTACCTACTTACTCTAATCAGCTTTCTCACTGCTTGTTAGGTAAAATGAAACAACCAATGCAACCATCCAAGCATTATATATATTGGTGACCTTTGTTGCTTGTGCTTGTTGGTGTTTAAAATTGAGATCTTGCAATCAAATATAGCTTTGTTAACCTTTGAGAAGATAAGGAACTTCCCGATCTCCTTTTTTGAATTTAGAAACTGTACAAAAGGATCTTGTAAAATATATACACTTTTCTTGAACTGATTCAAACAACTGCACATCAGTTGTGTATGGCCTGCATGCCATGAAACTGAAATATCACTTTTATCTTTATCACCCTGCATGTTTTCAACTGATCTTTGTGATGATATTTCTACTGATTGTAATGTCTGTCTGGTGAAACCATTATCATCTTGATTTTGACTCTTATGGTTTGTTAATGGAGAGAAATTCTAATTGCATTCATCATCCAACCTATCAGCTATTGGATCATAAACAACATGGAAGGATTGCTACAACTTATTACATATAGGTTCAAATGGAACTTCATAGATTTCTACAAGCCGCTCCTCCTTTTCTTTAAAAATTTTATACCACATTTCCTTTAAAAATTGAAATGATTCAAAACAAAGATGCAGGGAATCATCTTGGATCATTTGATCATATGTTCAAGCTTCCAAGTTTTCTTCTACAACCTGACATTCAATGGCATTTTGGGGCTGCAAATCTAGATATGAGAAGTCTTGAACAAGGATTTTATTGCCCTCTAGATAGTTAATATCAAAACTTGTTGACATTTTATTTCTAATTGCATGATAGTTATCTCTAATAAACTGAAATGAAGCAAAGAAAAATGGTAAAGTTCCTTCACTGATTTCAAAATTTTCTACACTTTCCTCCTCATTCTCATAGCTGAAATGAACAAGCTCATCACTATTTTCAAACTGTTGAACATGAACTTCCATATTCCTCCAATTAGCTTATGATTCCTCTGCAAGGTTAATTTGGATTTGAGAAACATAATCATTATTATATTGATCAAGCTTAGGCACATCATAAGAAGAATTAATGTCGCCAAATGTACATATTAGATCAGCAGATTGCCTCTCCACATATGGTTCTATAACTCTATCTCCATATTTATGGTAGTTGGAATTAACAGGAATTTGTTCATGGTTTTCAACCTCTTCATTGTTTGAAACAAATGTGTCATGGTGATTTTGAACAAAAAATTCAACTTTCATGGTGATCTTCTGCATCATTTCCTCTGTTTTCTTTATCAAAATGTCAAGTTTTTCCTCTTTCTCTACTTTCAACTTTTCTCTTCTAAATTGCAGATTAACTTCTACATCTACTGCCATGTTCTGCATCTATTCCATTGTTGAGGGGTTTCTTTCTCTTAGATGAAATTATATCTCTGAATCAAATGCTCTTGGGTAATGAAAAAGATATGAACCAGGGGGAGGTCTTATATTTAAAGGTATTGAATAATAGATTTGATTAAATCTATCTAAAAATTGTTGTATTGTTTCATCTGGATGTCTTTTTAACTGATTATATTCTTCTACGATTACAAGAAGATTGAATTTTATTATCCATCTATCAAGGAAGAGTTTGAGAAATTGTTGGATATTTGAGATGCTTGCTTCATGCAGGGTTTTGAACCAACTGTTGACTTTGTCTTGCAAATAAAGAGCAAAAATCCTAATACTAACATCCTTTTCATATACTTCGAATAAGTTAAGATAAACTTCAAAAGCTTGAATATGTTTTTGGGTAGTGATACCATTCTCTCCATCAAACCTAGGGAGGTGCTTAGGATAATCGTTAGGGAAAGCATGGAGTGTAGGAGGTAAAATGAGTGGTTTATATCTATCAGGAACTTTATGTGGTACTGGAATATGTACAGGGATTGTATGATCAGTCTTAATTTTTTGATTCTCCTCAATTTGGAAAATGATCTTCATAAGAGTTAGAAGACTGTTGTTCAAATGTGTAAGGAGACTTTATATCTAAATTTTTCAAAGGAAAATAATAAAAATTTAATCTAAAATCTTATCTAAAATACAATATACATTGAAAAAAATTATCAATGAGAAAGAACATAATGTCTTGGATAACAATCCAAGTTAAAAGGCTGATATTTTCACATGGTTCTTTCAAGTTCATTTCTCCAGTGGAGTCTTTATTGTGAAATTTATTTGGAGTCGCCAAGTGGATGATTTTAACCTTTGTGTGTCTGATCACTCTACACCATCATAGATCATATCTAAACTTGTAAAACAATTATGAAGAAAATGTTAGTTCTCCCCAGTATGGTCGCCACTATGTTATCACTCAGTATTTTCTCAAGGTTAAAGAAAGAAATTTCTAAGGTAACCACAAACCAATCTTTTAAGTACAAAATCTAGCCAATCTGTACTCATAGAGGGCTCTCTCTTTATGATTTAGCTTTGTTTTGTGAGATATTAAGCTAGTTATGAAAACTTGGGGGGTTTTGATTTTGTTTGGTGGTGGAATTCAAGAGCAGATGGATAGAACAAGGTATTTTAGGCCATTGGACTATGGATTCAACTGAATGATGGCTAAACAAGATCAGGGTGATTTAACAAAGAAGAAATTTCACAGAGCAAGATAGCCAAACAAAAGGCAAATGATAGCTTCAAATGGGTGAAATGGTCTTGAACACGGAGGTGGGCAACTAAGAATCCTTCAACAGGCTCCAAGATGAGGGAAAGTGGGTGCTCATTAACAAAAAGCAATTAAGTATTCTTTGTTAAATGGTCACAGTGATAATCTATGAAAGCATGGAGAAATTAAGAATTCCCTACCTATAATAGCCTGGAAGAAAACATTAAGAATATAAACGATTTTAAAGACAGAATGCAATGAAGCTCTTTCTAAAATATAACTTTTCGTTTATCATTTAGATATGAAACACATATGAATATTTATTAAACCAGAAAAAACTATAAAAACACAAGATATAGAGTACTTAATTGTTTCTCGTTTGACACAGGTATCCTGTAAATTCCTTTGCTTTATTACTTTGTTTCAGCCAGCCATACAACAGTTGTTCAACAGCTGTTCAATTCCAAAAGTAAATTGTCTATAGAAATGTCTAAGAATCCACACCAATTACTTCAAATGAAGAAGTATTTATAATAATTCTAAACTAAAATATCTTGAAAAAATATCAAGATTAGTTTCACAAATATCTCCAACTGTTTACATTAATAGAACTTAAATAAATGACATTCAAAACTAATGAATCTATTTGGCACTATTTCTATGGATTTCTGGTGACAAAGAAGAGAAATTCGAATTTGATAGCAACTCTTAGTTGATGATGAGGCATCCCAGTCACTAACTGCATCCTTCCTTTATGCATTCTGCCCCAGAAATTCTGAAAACTTAGGGTCCAATGATACGCTTGTATATCTCAATTAGAGATAGATATGTAAAACATGAAAGATTTTATTGTAGATAAGAATGTTTTTGAGATAAATCTCTCTCAGTTTCCCAAAATTCAGCTCCAGCTGTTCACAATATTCTCTGCAAAAAGATGTCAAAAACAGGACTTTGCACAAACTGAAAAATAGGTTGTGAAGACATGCACTTATCTCACTTTTGGTGATATCTGTGTAAAAAGTGAGATAGGCTTTTGTAGATTGCCCTGTTAGGAACAAAAACCATACTTCTTGGATTGGCCACAATAGTTTCTGCAAAACTATGACTTAAACAGGAAATTTCTGAAGAATGTACCATTTCTGCTCTGATTTCATCTTTTAACCTTAAATTTCTTTTAATTGTTTTTCACTTTTACTTTGGATAGACTTCATTGTTGTTGGTGAAAGTGTTTTCATCTTTGTTTAACCTTTGGTGTCCCCATGCTTACTTTTACTTTTTACTTTTTACTATTTATTGTTTACTTTTACTACTATGTTTTTTCATCTATCTTCACTTTGACATGAATTTGTATGCTATGCTTTGTAACTGTCTTCTTTGTTGTTTATCTTCATGGTAGTTGATTTACTTGACTTGGTCTCCGATCTGATACTCTTTAACCCTGATACACTTTGATTGTTCTTTACTGTGTCCTTTTACCTTCAATGTGTAATTTAGGTTTTTATTGTCTGTTTCAATAGTAAATCATTTAATTTCATGTTTCCTTTGCTTGTATTTTTACTGTATGTTTTATCTTCCATCTTTGTTTGAATAGATTTGATAAAAATCTTGGAGTAAATAGGTCTTATGACTAGTATTAAGGCTGTGGTCTTCTAATCACCTGTAAAACAAAACAAACTGTTAAGAAAGCATTGGCTTGCAGGGGAGGTCAAAAAGGTTTCATTTGAGCTTGAAAGGTATGTGGAGTGAGTCCATAATGCTTTTCGGGAGGTAAACCATGCTCGAATCAGTTAATGGAGGCTTCTGGTGGCGTAGATGGATTACATAGGGTTTTACTACACAATCAGGTGAAAACGAGCAAAACTGGAGTTTTTGTGTTTAAATGGGTAAATGGTTGATATTGGCGGGTAAGCTTTGAATGAAAAGTGGACAATTTGTCATATACGGATAGTGGGAAGCAGGGGGTAGTAAGCAGACTCTATCGCATCGCTTTTGAGAGGTTGGCGGTTTTGGCGGAGGGTCGCACGATTCCATTGATCGATTGACAGGTAGCATCGGGGCGTTTGGAAAAACCGCTCATATCGCGCGTGATCGTCCGACCAAAAGGCCCGTGTGATATGTGTGATAGTCGTTGGATCTGGGAGATCTAGATCGAATGGTGATCGGGGATTGGGAAGTGACTGGTGTTTAATGGCGGGG
>APFE031493334.1:69396-86695 GCA_000404065.3 Pinus taeda | reverse complement strand
ATCAGTTTTATCAAATCAATAAATTTTTCATTTCCATAATCAGATTCATATATGCTACTTCATTTAAGGGAACTCGCGTGTACACGCAACTGTGTTTAATGCAACTTGTGTATATCTAGCACACTTATGATTCCGTTAATTCATCATATGTTGATCTTTAATCAGTGCATCAGAACTTCATTAACCATATCAACAGTAACCAGGTGCAGTGAAAACAAAACAAATCATCACACATAAGAAACACACATGAACACCAAGATATAAGGTGGAAACCAATGCGTCACAAAAACCACCTACTGTTGTCTTCCTTTAATATAAGAAAACCTGTTTACAATCTTGTACTAGTGCAGATTCATACCAGTATGCAGGAACCCACCTGCCGAAGGCTACAACCTTCTCTCGTTCTCCAGCTTCTACTAGAAGGGAGCTACAACCCCTTGGCTCTTGTACTAGCCGATATATTTACTAGTACGTAGGCGCGACCTACTGAAGGCTACAACCTTCACTCGTTTTCTAGCTGCTACTGGAAGGGAGCTACAACCCCCTAGCTTTTGTACTAGCCAATATCTTTACCAGTACATAGGCATCAACCTACAGAAGGCTATGACCTTCTCTTTTCTTCCAGGGACCACATTTCATAAATTTTTGGATTGGATACTCCTGGAACACAACACCACAATCTGAAAGGCCACGTTTCATCTAATTTTCATAATGGACCCATCAAAAACATTGAAGCTCAAAATCAATCACCACTGAAATAAAACCATTTCATTAGCCAGTCATTAAATACTCATTCATCAATCTCTGAATCACCCACAACTGAATCACACAGTCACCAGAACATAGAGTAGAACCCAGAACTCTGCAACAGCCACTAGAACCATTTGCAAATTCAGATATCATATTTCATAATGTATATGATACTCTAATGAACCGAATCGGCATGTATACGCAATCTTACCAAAGCGAACCCACATACAGATCATATAATGATAATTCATTTTAGTCTTCATGATCCTGGACCATCATCATCCACATAGGTGCATTCTTAGTTCAGATCAAGAAAATCATCAAAAACCCATAACCTGCATATTGGATCTCACACTTCATCAAATATTCAATACTTGCACACCTTGGCCTAATGATCTTCTCCTCCTTTTATAGTTTTAGGCCTTTCTCAATACCATGGACCAAAACCACTTATGACCAATACCTTGGACCCAATACCTGGGGTCAATACCTCAGACCAAATCCCATGGACCAATACCATGGATCAAAATATCATGGACCAAATACCTTGGACCAAAACTTAGTTTTCTAATATATACGCACTTTTCATTCTGGGAAAGTTTGTGTGTATGTTATACACTCCTTTTGGTCTGTTAACCCTCATGTATATGTGGCTTGGTCAATGGTGAACCTGCGTCTCTTTCTTCATTTTGTGAAGGCTAATATTTCATTCTTTGTTGTTTTCTTGGTATATTGTGATCTTCCATCTGAGTGAGTTGCCATCAAGGACAACACCTGTATCATAATGCCAACATGAATGTATACTAACCTTTTCATAGTGATTTTCTGAAGAACCTCCCATAATGATGGCTCTTCTAGGATCATGATGATCCACCTAAGCAATATGACTACCTCTAACATAATGTTAGATAATACATTGATGAACATTTATGCAAAAATGGTTTATCTTTTCACCTATCTAGATGAAAGAAACTTAATCATGAAAAGTATAGACATGCTAATATCATATGCTTCTTTCTATGATGCTATGCAGAACATGTTATTCTAAAATAAATACTAATATTCTCAGAGAACTAGATAGTCAGTGAGCCTTATTTAGTAGTAAGTATCCTTCACTTCTTCCTTCTTCACCTTATTTTCAGGTTCTCCCATGGATTCGGCTACATGGGCTTCACTCCTTTCCTCTCTCGTCTTGTTCTGCTTGTTTGGTCAATCCCTCCTAAAGTTTCCAAATTCATTGCATCCAAAACATTTCTCTTTGGACATGTCTTTCTTCTTGGACTTACCAAACTTTCATTTCTTCAACTTCTTGACTCTAGCTAGAAAGGCTTGAGATTTCTCATCAGATTCATTATCATCCTTGACATTGATCCTTGGTTCTTCTAATATGAAATGAGTTAGGTACCTATACTACTAGTGTAACCCCTTATTTTGATTAGTAAAACCTTCTTATTATATTGTTGTACCCATGTAGTCCCCATATTGTTACTATTGTGCCCCATAGAAGCCCACTATTGTTATTATTGTGCCCTTACATTATTATTGTTATGTTGGCTCTGATATATTATGACCCTTAGACTCCTATATATAGAAAGGAGGTCTTGTCATTTGTATCATCCAAGAATTGTTCATTTGTGTAATGTAAAGCAGGCTTCCCTCTCGAAGAGGCTAAATTATAAGTTATTGATCTATATTTTCTATCTTTTTGTGAGCTGGTTTCATAACATTTGGCATCAGAGCTTTGGATTCTAGGGTTTTCGCTTCTCCAAGTAGGTCATCGTGACATTTGCCCTAAAAATTTTTCTCTGTAACATCTTAGACACTAAAAAAAAACCCATTTGGTTTGAAATTGTTCTGAACCTCGTGTCTAAATTTCAAAGCCTTTCGCATTATACTTGTGGAGATATGATATGAGGAAGTTGCCCTTTTTGCAGACTCCCGAATTACATTCCAAACAAGCGACTTGGGGAAAATCTTCATAACTTTCTCTCTGAGCATTAGATTGAAATTTCATAAGAAGTTGCAGAAAGAGGATGAACTGTAGTTTATTGTGTGTATTTTTTAGATCCGAAGGTCAAAAATGTGACACGTGGTAAATACAAGTTTGCTATTTTGAAAAGGTGTATAATCAGGCCATCTTGGGAGATTGTGCATAACTCTTTCTTGGAGAATCTAATTTCGATCAGACTGGTGGCATTAGAAAGAGGACACACAGGACTACTGTAGGTCATGATTTCAGAACCGGGAGATATGAAATTACAGAGCTATAGTTGTTTCGAGATCGAGCTCCTAAAACTAAGAAAAAGTGAGATGAGGAAGTTTGATGGCAAGGATCCAATAAATTGGATACTACAGATGGAGAAATATTTTGATCTACATGGTGTACCACTATTACAAAAGGTATGTACTGCATCTAATTATTTAGAAATGAATCAATTTTTATGGTATAAAGGGCTTTGTTCTCGTAAACCACTTGTCACATGGTCAATTTTCACGGAGGAAATGATACAACATTATGAGGATACAAAGAGAAACACCTTCTTTAGCCAATTGATACATCTCAAACAAAAGTGTTCAATGGAAGAGCACATTGAGGACTTTCAAAAATTGAATATAAGGGAAATGATATTCCAGAGAAGTAGACGATTGATGTCTCCATAGGGACTTTAAAGGATAAAATTCAACATGAGGTTCGTCTTTGGGAACATGATTCATTGGACAAGGCATTCAGGTTGGAAATAAAAGTGGAAGCAAAATTATGGAAACAATGAATTCTACCCCTCACAACTATAAACATGGAAGTATTGTTTCTCCTAGCCTTCCACAACCTACAAGGGTGACACCACAACAATTGGAAGAAAAAAGAGAAAAAGGGCTTTGTTACAATTGTGATAGCAAATGCACTAAAGGTCATAAGTGTGATGAGAAGAAATTATTTTACATAGATTATGAAGACGAGGAAGAAAAGGATCAAGAAACATCAAAAGAAGAGGACATACGCCAGGACCCCACCCCAGAGAAAGAAGAAATGAATCAGACCATATCTTGTAAAGCATTGGCAAGAATTACCACTCCTCAAACTCTCAAGATAGAAGGACATATCAAGAAGAAAAAGGTGCAAGAAGTGAAAGGTCAAATTGAGAAAGAAGAAATGAATCCAACCATATCTTGTAATTCATTGGTCGAAATTACCACTCAAACTATCAAGATAGAAAGGACATATCAAGAAGAAAAATGTTCAAGAAGTGAAAGATCACATCGAGCATCAAGAAATGAATCCGACCATATCTTGTAAAGCATTGGAAGAAATTACCACTGCCTAAACTCTACAGATAGAAGGACATATCAAGAAGAAAAAGGTTCAAGCAGTGAAATATCACATCGAGCATCAACAAGAAGTTCTCCAACTTTTAAAGGATAATGCCACTTTGGTGCATAATCGAATGAAACAATAGGTAGATCATCATCGCAGTGAAAAATATTTTGATGTAGGTGTTGGGTATTTTTACAGCTACATCTCAAGCAAGCTATTTATGAGAAGGAAATCTTGGTAATACTACATGCACTTAAGAAATGGTGACCTTACCAAATGGGAAGACATTTCAAGGTAAAAATGGATCATGATAGTCTTAAATGCTTTTAGAACAAATATTATCTTTAGAAGAACATAAAAAATGGGTCACAAATATGTTGGGTTATGCCTTTGACATCATCTATAGAAAAGGGAAGCAAAATTTTGTTGCAGGTGCACTCTCAAGAAAGGATGAGGATGTGGAAGCATTGTTTTGTGCTATTTTTATTATCCAAGCATATTGGATACATGAAGCAAGGGATGAATGGAAAAAGGATGAAGAAGTGTGGCCACTCATTCAAAAGTTGCAGAAGATCCCAATTCAACAATATTGCCAAAACTTGAAGAGGAAGGAAAAATCATATTGGAACCTGGAGCAATCACAAAAACAAGAACTGACAACTATGAAATCAATCAATTTTAGAGTATCTCATCAAGTGGAAGAACTTACCCATTGAAGATTCCAATTGGGAGGACAAGAATTTTATACAGAAGCATCAAGAAATACTCAAGCATTGAGGACACCACTTTTTGAAGGAGAGGGGCATGTTAGGTCCCTATACTACTAGTGTAACCCCATATTGTTATTAGTACAACCCCCTTATTATATTGTTGTACCCATGTAGTCCTCATATTGTTACTATTATGCCCCATCGAAGCCCACTATTGTTATTATTGTGCCCTTATATTATTATTGTTATGTCAGCTCTGATTATATTATGACCCCTTAGACTCCTATATATAGAAAGGAGATATTGTCATTTGTATCCTCCAAGAATTGTTCATTTGTGTAATGTAAAGGAGGTTTCCCCCTCAAAGAGGCTGGATTCTAAGGTGTTGATCTATCTTTTCTATCTTTTTGTGAGCTGGTTTCATAACAAATTGTGCCCAGAACTCATCAAAGTGAGTTGAATCCTTGGAGTAGATTCTTGTTGCAAAACTGCTCCATTATGGTGGCAATGCATTTAGTACAAAAATGGTCACTTTAGAATCAATGATTGGTTCCCCAAGTCCTTGCATATGGTCTCTTAGTTGAGAGACTCTCATGAGGAAGGATGCCACATCCTCATCCTTTTATTTCTTCATTCTGCACGACATGTTCTTTAATGAAATATTTTGACCTATTGTACTTACCAAATACAAATTCACTATCTTGTCATACATGGCCTTGGAAGTCTTCAAATTTTCAACAAATGGAACAAGAGAATCCTTAATTGATTCAACTATGATCCTTTGAGATCTTACTTCCCATTTCTTGTACTTTTTTAGTTCATGTGACTTATCTTTCTCAGGTTTAGTAATTTCCCAAGTAACATATTCCATTACTTGTTGTTCTATCAGTATCAAGTCAATTCCTTTCTTCCATGCTAGATAGTTTAATGCCCCAATGAGCTTGTTTCTCTCTTTGCAGAAAGAACCCATATGAATTGAATATTCAGGCATGATGTAATAATATGTTAATTACTTGATGGCTAATATTTTCCTTGATGATGTCTCCAAACTTCTTGATTCTTTCAAGACCTTTAGAAAGTTCTTGATGATTCCTTTGAAATATGTTCTGTAGGATTTCACCACCAACAACTTCCAAGGTTGATGCCTTATAAATAGACTTCCTTTATGTGAGATCAACAGTCTCCTTGTGAGATCGATGTAGTATTTATCTTCTTCAATGTGGAAACCCTAGATTCGAACGATATTCTACCAATAAGCCTTTAACAAGATCCATTCAAGAGACAATTTTGTAGTCTTCTTCTTTTAGGCTTCAAGATCTTCCTACCTTTTGATCAACAATCCTTTCTACTGTCCTTTCTAGATGCCTTCCTTGTTCACCTTAGCTCTGATAACATGTTAGAAAATGATAAGGCGGAAAATTATTTAACTTATTTTCTTGTAACTTGATACTTTCTTGTAAATATTAATCTTCTTTATGTTATTTTAGTTTAATAGATCCTTTCATCAAAAAATATCAAGAAACAACAATAATAAAAGGGTACACAAATATAGGATCTCAGCTAGGGAAAAACCCCACCAAGGGGAAAAAATTGGAAACTATTCTCTTGTTAGAATATGCTTCAAATTAGATACAAATACCTAATCCCTAGACCAATTCCTTCTCCTAGAACCAATCCATCTCTTCCTCAAGTCCTTCTTCAATTTGTACCAAACTACTACACACTTCAACTTTGACCTACCAACTACAACTTTGTTACTCTACCTACAACTTTGACCATCAACTTCGACTTGCAATTTCAAACTTGCAGCTCCTAAAGAACTTGTAATGGTGGAGCAGAGGGGAGGGTCTATGTGGCAGCCTAAAGGATTATTAAAGTTAGGGGTTGGGAAAGGAGTTCACTAGGGAAGGAAGGTGAATTGGTATGGGTGGGAATGGGGTATAGGTGAGGAGAGGGGGAGATATGTGATACAAGGAGAAGAGGTCATGATGGGGTGGGGATAGAGAGGGAAAGGATGAATATGTAAAAAAAGGAAAATGATCAATAGGTAAGGGAGGGAGATAGGTGAAGCCAAGAGATAAGTGAGATATAGGTGACATAAGGAGATAATCTTAAAATAAAATAAAATAAAAACTTTTCTTTATTTTCCTTTAAAAATTCATAATTCTTCCTTTATCATTTTTAGCTATTAGTTTATTATTTTCCTTAGTATTTTAGAACTCAAAATTCCCCTAATGGTGGAGTGAGGGGGAGGGTAAATGTGCTGAGATAGGGAAGGATGGAGGTGAGTGGTAGAGAGGTGGGAGGGGATAAATATGCTGGGAGAGGAGGATAAAATGGAAGGAATATGAATGTGTATGTGTGGGAAAGGGGGATGGATATGAATAGGGGAATGTAGGTTAGTTAAGGTGAAGAGGGCATGATGGGATGGGGAAAGAGAGTCCAGAAAGGGGGAGCAAGTGAAAAAATAAAAAAAGGTGGATGGGTTACGGGTGTAGATAAGTGAAGCCAAGAGATAGGTGAGACAAGAGTGAGTGGTAGGTGAGATAAGGAGAGGTGGGCTTGAGGGCATGGGGAGATAGGGGAAAATAAGGAGAGGGGAGAAGTTGTAAATCATTTTTGGGGCCCTAAGACACATTCCTTACATTCAAAGCCACTTAATGGCTCTGACATTCAAAATAATAGGAAAATTATACTTTCAAAAATCCATGCATGGTTGTCAAGGACATCCTCTTTAGCCCTAGATGGCTATAATATTCCTTTAGGGCCTAACATCCATGATTCCTTTGCTATCCATATATATGGTCCTGCGAGCCACAACTAGTTGTACCTATATTCATAATTAAAGGTTAAGGATGCTATCGATAGATCCTTTGTGGTCATTCAATGTGTCATTGTTGGCCCTAGAACCCTATAATATTCCTTTAAGACCTAAAAATTGGGATGTTCCCCTAACCATATCTAAGTTCCAAAGACTCATACTTAATGTCGAAAACTCATATTGCTAACTATCCCCATTAGTGAACCAAAGATAGCCTTGAAAGGTAACTTTTGGTGGGTCAACATGTTATTGATGGCCATAGATGCCTATAAGCCTCCTTTAGCAAATTCTTGCTAGACCTACCTTGTGAATTCATGGTTAAAAGATAATGTGTGTGATATATAAATATGCATGCACTTTAGAACATACACAAGCTCTAGAATATGTGCATGATCTTTTCAATAATTTTTTTTTAGGAAAGAGCGATGAATTTTTCATGCATGTTTGTGTTAATTTTTCTTAGGGATATATTGTTCTTTGCTTTGATAATTACATTTCACCATTTACATATAGAATTCACCCCATAGCATCATAATATTATTCATATTTACAACATTATTCAAAAACATATGTAATTATATAAAAAGAACAACATGATCATCAATGCAACAGAACATAAAGGAATAATAGAAGAAAACATTCACACATAGAGACACCAGGATTGGTTAGATACTAGAGAAAAACCCACTATGGGAAAACCCATTTCAAATTCTTATTCTTATTAGATTGTCATTGAATGGTTCAACAAAAGCGAGTACAATGATCCATATCTTCAACCGTAATCTTGTCTAGAAAAATTAACTAAATAACATCATGAGATGAACTCAATAATGCACTAATCAAAACCTTGATTCAGAAGCCTATAATCAACTGTAATTGTCTATGGTCAATTGTCGAACCGTGTGACCAATGAGCGAAATTTGTGGTCAACTGATAAAAGAAAACCCTAGGTCCCAACAACACATAAAGTGCGATGTGCATGTGGCTGTAACCCTACAACCACACACATTAGACTGTGTGCCTGCAATTATAGCTGAATTTCTAGTTACAAGCTTTCAATTATCAACCAAAACCCTAGACACATGTGTGAGCTTTGGAACCCTGCAATTTTGAACGTGTGGAAACCAATCTTCATGAATTGCCTCAGACTTGTGCGAGCCAAAACCAAATAAGAGAATATAATAATGCTTCATGATCATTGTCCAAATGAGGTTGATGTCACTTGTATTTATAGACCTCCAAGGGTGTTCAATTTTCTTTAGGACCGACTTGATCAAATGTGCACATGTGGGATTTGATTTAATTCAAAATGCACTTTCACTTATCCAAATTGAGTACTTCAATAGTCAAAATTTGTCCTCTAAAAAAGAAGTCTCTTTTCCCATAGTTGGAAGTTTTCACTGAGCTTCAAAATTAATATTCCCTCTTAGTTAGGGAGAAATTCCAACTGCATCATGTAATCATCACAAGCACCTATCATCAAATCTTATCCAATCTCAAGTATTTCATCATCAAATGTCATCATTACTTATCTATGCTCATCTCTTGATTGCATTTTCTCATATCCTGGACATTCTTGAATATAGAAGAATAATAATTTGATATTGGAGGGGAGCCTAAGCTACCACCCTCTATCCATCGGGGAGTCACTACTACCACCTAGAATCAATGCCAGTGGGGAGCCCAATGCTACTACCCTAGAAACATTAGCGGGGAGTCAATTCTATGACACACATCAACATCATAGAGCCTAGCTCAATCCATAACAACATCAGGGAGCTTAGTCTCAACCCAAAATCTCATAGGGGAGCACAACTCAAGCATCCTACTGCCCACTGATCTTCCCAACAACAACCCTCAAGATTCATGTGGTAGAAGACCTACACCATAATCTGCTTGGGTTGTACACCACCAAGTACTCTCTCAAACCATTGTTTAGGCGGGGAGCATTATTACCAACAAGCCCATCTCATGGGTATGATTCAAATTGGGGTGTACTTTTCATAGACCAAGATAGGGGAGCTAACATCTTCAACCCTATTAGTGATAGTTAGGGGAGCAACATCTATGACCCTATTGTCCAGAGATCCCTCAACTCTAGGAGCCATTTATCTAAATTCGTCACCTTCAGAGCTCATACAGGGGGGAATATATAGCTCAATGTTCTTAATCAGTCCTTCTCTTTGTATATTAGAAACATATCATCGTGCTCATATTTGGTATTGACTTGAAAAAATAACTAAAGAGTTCAATCATCATGTCTCAATAGCAACAATCTCCTATTCATACATGAAATCAAATCAAATATTATATTAGAACAAATATACATCACAAAAAGGATACTTTGTTCATCTTCCCTCTTGTGAAGGCAACAAGCACAAGCCTAATATTGTCTCATACGATAGCACCGACTGAAGATATCTCAGTCCCTGCTATATATGAAATTCTTTGCCAATCAGATTCATCTCATTATTATCACAATGTATCTCACGTCATATCTATAACCTACTCAAACAACTCTCTAAAGAGCTTCTTCAACTTGTCTCATAGCTAGCCCTCCCAACATCATCATACTCAACCTTAGTCGTGCTTAAAGCTACGTACTTCTCATCCAAAAATACCATGTTTGATATCATAGTAAGGCTACACCCATATGTGCTCATCTTATAAAAAACAATCCCAAACAACATCAGAACATCTTTGTAGCTCAAAAATTTATCGTCCCATGCAAATAATCAAAGGGTGCTCAGTGGAAACTCAATGTGTATGAAGCAACTCAATCAGGTTTTTTGAAAAACATATATATACAGATGGGTGTTCATGTAGAACATCAATGCTTCAATCAACTATCGTTTTCCAAGTCAGGTTCAACAATATATTTTCATAGCTTCTTTAAATTCAATTGGAGTGTCTAAGGATTTGCATTTCCAATTTATAAAAACTCTTCAATAGCTTTACAATATAGTTTTTTTCTTTTCCAAACTTCAAAAAGTAATTCATCATGCCATGATTCTTCATTTCAAACTTCAGAGGCCAGCTCCAACTTACTTTGATCATTAGAGGTTAATTACTTGTCAATAATAGACCATCAATATATAAAACCAAATCAAAGTCATACCTTGGACCACTTTTGAAGCATAGGTTTGGATTCACACATCTTTCTTGCTTCACCAGGTAACTGTCAATGTGGACATAACAAGCTTGGAAAGGTTGCTTCATCTAATTATTTCTACAAACATAACATTGATCAAACCAACATATTCAGCCTCACGCAAATCAACATTGTGCAATCAAATAAACGAAGTCAATTTGTCAATACTTCAATGCTAGATCAAAAGCTAATATCAAAGTCATTAAAGCTTTTGCCAATATCATTATCAGAAACTCTCTGGACTAGATTTCAAGTGGAGCTTTCATTCAAATACCAAGTTACAAAAACCTTTTATTTTACCAAGCACTATCCAATCAAACTTTATCAAACCATCCTTATGAACATAGCATGAATCATTTTTGCAACTAAATATGAATGTATACATCAGGGACAAGTTATATAAGTTCCATCCATCCATTGTGATATCACTTCATACTGAATCAGAACTATTTATGCTTCAAATAGTGTTTCAAACCTAATGAAGCCAATACAAAATCATTATTGAACACCAATATTAGTCACTGAAATTCGATATGCCCACATAACATTGTCATCAAGGAAATCGTCAGTTATCAAATAAAAACTCTAATTTGTTATCACATTGAGTTCAATCAATCCATAACCCAAAACATATCTATGAACTATCAAGCATAAAGTCAAATTTATAAAGCATCATCATTCATCCAAGCCAATATGCTCATTTATACTAAGTCAAGCCATTAAGCCAAATCTTGTATAACACTTTCAACTGTAATCAAATATTGTCATATACTAGCTTCAATGATCAAATAAAAAAATATACTTATATGCATATTCTGGTCCCTTACACAAGTTTAGTCAACACATTCACTTTCTCTATAGTAAGTTAAACATTCAAACTTCCCTACTGATGTAACTTTCAATTGTCTACTCCATATTTGTAGGTTTGTCATACTTTAGGTACACTTCTAATTTTTTGTATGAGGCTTCAAATTTTTTGACCTACAGGCACAATTTCAACCATAGGCCTTCTTCCATGCAATTGTGAGGCTTATAGCTACACTGATAAGTTTTCTTCCATGCGGTTGGGGCTTAGACTAAGGGAAACCCTCGCTTCTCAGACTAGAACTGGATCTAGATCAACAACATCAAATATTTGTCTATTTATATTAGAAAACTTCAACAATAAAAAATCTTCTATACATATGATGCAAATTATAATAGGTGAAAGAATCTTATGGAGAGTTTCTCCCTCTGAATAGGAAGGCACTTTAGTGATCATTATTCAAAACATCAACCTATCTATCATAATACTTTCATGCATCAACAAAAATATTATATCATGAAATCAAACTATATCGTCTTCTAAAACATATAGCCATCATAACCATATCATGTTAATGTCAACTACTTCATCATCACATATGGACATGACAACAAATTTTCATCAAGGGTTAGATTCATATGATTAGGGAAGCTAACAAGTCTATCATCATACTTTAAAGACTATAATCACTACATCACTTCTTTATCATATTACTCAACCATTAATTCAGGGCATCCAATGTTACCATATATCATAATTACTAAGCTAACCAAGGTCAACAAGAAGATCCTGAATATCAATCTTATTGTCACATTTTCATCATTAAGGTTACCATGCTTATCACAATAATTATCAATAGTATCAATCTACCATAAGAATCAATGTGCTACCCTTCTTAGATCAGGAAATCCATCATGTCTAAAAATGATAGATGCTATCCATATACTAATATTTCAAAAGTTAATGTTTCGAGGAAGCCTTTCTATGACTTAATAGAATGTAAGATATTTGTACAATACCAAGTGTACCCTCTCAACATAAGTACCATGAATCAAAATTACTTTCATATGCATGAGTTATTCATGAAGGTGATATTCCCATCATACCTTAGGGCTTACCTTGTCATCCAATATTGCAGCTAAAACATTAAAACACCATACATACCTCATAGTATTCAAATACATGTGCACCTTCTTATTTGACAAAGGCAAGTGTAGCACTTTGTCAACTTTTCATCAAGTGCCTCTTTTCCTGTTCCAATGCTAGCTCTTATCTTCTTACTCTAGCCATGATCCTTGATAAGGATCCACTTATCACATCTCATCAAGGAGTTAGAAGTATCCAAACAATCACATATACATGAATGAAGTATAATTAATAATCAGATCAATAAGTCTAAACATAAGTAAAGTAGCAACATAAATAATAAAGTACTTATCTTCAATTAGAGATGATCATATCCCTCTTGAACCATCCTTCAAGAGTCATGGATATCCATTTTCCATATACAACTTGTTTCCTTAAATGTATTTCAACCAACTTCATCGACAACCAAGACTACTTGAGACTATCCCATCAAGGGCTACATCAGATCTATCATAGGTGCTAGAACATCTTCACATTGATCATGCTAGGGTTTCTAGATTGCATATCTCAAATATTTGTCATAATCTAGTGTTTCTTCCAAACCCCAATCTCATAATATCCATGAAACCCTAATAATTGGATTCCCTAAGGCTTCCTTCAAATCTTATTATTCTTCTAGGACTCCACCATATTGTCTTGCTTCAATCAAAGGTGTCTTCATAGGGGTGATATTCAATGAATTTTATTTAGCCCAACTCGAATACCATGATAATTTTTCTTTGGGCTATATTTTTTTTCTTTTATAATTGCATTTCACCATTTATATATATAATTCACCCCATAATATCATGGAATTATTCAGATTTACAATATTATTCAACAACATATGCAATTATATAGAAAGAACAACATCATCGTCAATGCAATGGAACATAAAGGAACAATGGAATAAAATCATTCACACATAGAGACACTAGGATTGGTTAGAGACCAAAGCAAAACCCATTATGGGGAAAACCCTTTCAAATTATTCTTCTTATTAGATTATCATTGAATGATTCAACAAAAGAGAGTACAATGATTCATATCTTAAACCATAATCCTATCTAGTAAAATCAACTAAATAACATCATGAGATGAACCCAAAAATGCCACTAGTCAAAACCATTATTTAGAAGCTTGCAATCAACTATCACTATCTGCAGTCAACTACCAAACCCCGCAATTAATGAGCAAAATCCGCAGTCAATTGATAAAACCAAATCTTAGGTCCCAACCACATGTAGAGAGTGATGTGTGTGTGACTGAAACCCTCCAATTGCATGCATGAGACTGAGTTCATGCAGTTATAGAAAACAATTCCCGTTATAATCTTGCAGTTGTGACCCAAAACCCTAGACACATATGCAAGCTTCGAACCCCTGCAATTTCAGACCTGTGCAAGCCAATCTCTATGAACCGCCTCAGACCAGTGCAAGCCAAAACCAAAGAAGAGAACATGAAAATGATTCATGATCATTGTCCAAATTAGGTTGAGGTCACTTGTATTTATATACTTCCAAGGGTGTCAAATTTGCTTTAGGGCCAACCTGATCAAATGTGCACATGTGGTCTTTAATTAAAAAATACACTCTCCCTTGTCCAAATTGAGCGCTTCAATAGTCAAAATTGGTCCTCTTGAAAAGAGGAATCTCATCCCATGGTTGGAATTTGTCACTGAGTTGCTGAATTAATTTTTTTTTATTTGATTTCCTTGAATTTTGGTTCGAATGAAAACATAATTATTTGGGCTACAAATAAGTTAAAACCTCCATCCTTTTATGCATCTCAATATTTTTATTTTTCACAATTTTTTCTTATAGGCTACACAAATCTATCATTGATAAAACTAATAACACATTTGGAGTTGTCTATGTAGATTCCAAATATATATTAAATTAAAAAAAAAATATTGATTACTATTTTTAATATAATTTTTTCTTGATATATACTAGAATATTAAAATACATACCTTTCATTCTTGCTATAATTTTTTTTCCTTAACCATTTTTCTCAGAATAAAGATCAATTGATAATTTTAAGACCCACGTGCCTTGCACTAATGCAAGGCCTTGTAATTTGAAGGATATATTGACTTGTATAATTCTTAAACAAATATAAAATTAACATTATAAAGTTTGGAAAAAAATCTCTTTACAAGAGCAACATGTTCTTTACAATTTTAAAAATTTTCAATGGAAATCCAGTTGTAATAGTAACACCTCTAATTCAAATCACCAACGGGTTCATTTCATATGGATAGAAAGCACCATGAATCCTTGAATCCTTAGTTTAGGGTGGGTTGAATTTTTTCTTCGTAACCCATCATTTAGGTACTCAACACCTACATTAAAAGAAACATATGCATTATATTTTGCATGAAAAATAAGATGCCACTACTATAAAAATGCAAATTACATAGAGTCATACAAAAATTCTATAAATAAAAAATACATATTTAGAAAAGTAATTCAACTTCCTACATTTTATTCTTTTACACCATATTCAAATTCATTATGAAAGTACCTTACATAAACCCTCCATTTTAAGATTGTTTTTTTCATATTTGCATTGGCACTAATGTGTTATGAGAGACCATAATTAGCTTTCACTTATCTAGAGTTTGTTGATTTTTTGTACTAAATATCAATCTTGAGTCTACTTGGTAAGATTTGCTACAAGTGGAAGGAAAATTTCACTATGTGGTTTGCTTCCTCTAACTTTTCCTTGATGAAAAACTACTTAATGAATCTTGTACCACAAGTTCTCATATTTGCAAGCACTAGGATTCTTTTGGATCCATCCTATATCTAGGCTATTTTCTTAGAGATCTAGCAAGTACCATGGTTAGGTAGCTAGAGGTCTTGGTAGATGGTTTAATGTCCATAGTATGACCACTTTCTTACTATTTATTTTCAAATTTATATTAGGATCGAGAGAATAATAGGTTCCAATTCAATTTGTGTGGTACCAATGTTCTGTTCAAAGGTATGATTGGTTCCTAGTTAGTATGATGTTTGAGGTGGTAGTCCTACAAGTGAATGGAGGAGCATAGATACTATGGTCAATATATGGAAGTGAGTTTCTTGAGTGAATTAAACCATTGGTTGATTATCATGGTAATTAAAGATATAATGAAGTTACATTGTGCTTACTAGAGAGGCCAAGTGATAATGCAAACTTAATTTTGAATAGGAATGGTGGAATTGCAATAGAAAGGAATAATATGCTCCAGATTAAATGGATAGATCTTAGATTTTAGATCAAGGGATGATGGTGATAGTTTTTGTAGTCATAATGGAGATTAAATTGCGATGGCCAAACAAGGTAAAGTTTGTGAATCATGACCAAAAAAAGAAATGAACATATGGAATGCTCAAATCACAACATATATCTACACCAAGTCTATGGTCAAATGTATAAATCCTATGTATTAGTCCTTGAAAATTTTGTTCTTAGTATCTTTCCTTTAATTGGTACTTGGGAGAAGTATTATAGTGGTTCCTAAGAATTGTTTTTATGGAGCCAATACTTGGTGTTTCCATGAGATGGGGTATGTTATTTGTATAAATTTGCATCTATGTGTGTAAGATGTAAAAGTCATACCGTTGTAAGACATGGGTAGACATGTCATACCCATTTTCCATGTGTTCATGATGATCCAGATAACTTGTTCAACATAGTATAGAAACCTTTGAGATGGAGTTGTTATACACTTGAGAAGTGGCCCATGTGTCTACTACATGCTCTGTGGCTAACTATGTTTGTCGTAGACTCTAAGAGGTTTGTTGGACTTACAAACTAGAAGTTTTATGCACATTCAAGGGGAGTTCATCAAAAAGTCAAGTGAATCATGTACCTAAATGACTTCCCGTTAGACTAATAATTGCATTGGTTAAGTACTCATATATTCGAGTGAATGTTTTTTCTTTTACATTAGTTTGGTGATGTTTACATGATCAAGCTATAACATGTAAATTCTAGGTTAGAGCAAATATAAACTTTAGTGATTGAGAGATGGATAGTTTTTCTGTTATATAAACTTTAAAAATTTGGTGATGTTTACCTAATCGAACTATGATATGTAAATTCTAGGTTGGAACAAATATAGACTTTAATGATTGAGCGGTTCTTTGGTTCACGTGGAATATATATTGTACTAAATATAGATTTTGTTTATCAAGAGGTTATTTTAGTGATGGTGGAATATTTATGGTAAAAAGCTCGGTCTCGATGGAAGCCTCAATCTTTCAAAGAAAAGTGCCACTCACATACGTGCACGGGAATCGCAAAGGGTGTAACATCACATCTTCCACAAAACAGTAGACCTCGTAACATAATTTGCGAATAATTTACATTGCTTTTCGTTGTAGGATTGTCCCTGGATTTAAATATCAAATAATCTCGTTCATGCATCTCATGACTCATCAGTGGAAGGTGCGTGAGAAGGTGAAAGAAACATTTTTTTGGTTTCATATGAGGAATTTTTGATAAAAACTTTTTTTTAGCATTAATAGTGAAATGAGTGTATTATAATAATAATAATAATAATTATAAAATATCATTTTTGGATTCCACTGGCTTTTAGTCATTCACGTATGATATTTTCATGAGAGGTAGTCAA
>APFE031493334.1:54101-67767 GCA_000404065.3 Pinus taeda | reverse complement strand
ATTAAATATTATTTTTCAAAAGCTAACCATTTAACCTAGGCCAAAATTTCTCATATGTGATTTCTACCTAAAAACTTTTCTTAAAATATGATTTAAATAATAAAAAATTATAATTCATCAAAAATTCATTAAACAATTGATGAAAAATAAAAATATAAAATAGATAAACTACAGCTCTAATAAATAATAAATTAACAACTAATTTGAAATTTATTCAATTCTTGACTAATAAAGATTTAGATTCATAGTTAATAAATATTTCACACTTGTGACCAAAATCTTATTAGGTTAACTTACTAATAGATTAACCAACAATATGATAAATTTATTTGATTTAAAATGTACAATATAACTTAAGATAACTTTCAAAACTGATAAATATAAATTATAAAAAAATTACAATAACCGATATATAATATCTTCCTTACACGGAAACCGCTTTCAAGAGTTGGGAAATCCGTTCCAATAGTTCTTGCTCTTGGGAGCTTTGGCACTGTATGAGAATTTTCCCTTTTTAGTGGTAGCTGCAATGGGAGCTTGGGAAAGTTGGAGTTCTCGCGTTCCTTGGGGTTGGGGAATACAAAGCCTGTAGAGAAACATTTTGAACATCCCACAAAACATGAGTCTAAGTTAGAAAGGTCAAAGACATCCTTAACACCTATATCCTTAATTGAGAAACTAAAGACATCCTTAACACCTGTATCCTTAATTGAGAAACTAGAGAAATCTCTTGATGGGTTAAGGAAGTGTGTGGCACCTTGATGTAAGGGCATTATTTGGGATGGGTTAAGGAAGTGTGTGGCACCTTGATTTAAGGGTGTTATTTGGGATGTCATGTTGATGAGTATTTCTTTTGTTTTTTATGTATATATATGGCAGAAGATTGTGTGTGCATATTGTACGTGATAGTCAATGCTTAAACGTTAGAGTCTCTTTACTTTTTCTCTTAAGAATAACTAGAAAAACATATGTAAAATTGTTCCTATGTATTTTTATGTGAGATTGTTTCAAAGACTCGTCATTTGTCATAATGAACTTAACATTTTAATATTTTCTATATATAAAAGGGACAGAATCAGGGAGAGAGACACCAAGAATATTTATAATTAAGAAATAAATACTTATTATTTATATTTAAATTGATTTATTTGAATATTTGATTCAATATTAAATTTATTTTTATATTTAATTTATATTATATAATATCACGCGAATGTAAATTTTGGGGAACTTCTAGCCTTCTCGACAACTTTAAATTTTTATTATAAAATTACACTCCCGACTAGCTGTTTCCTGTAAATTTGGAAAAACGTCTAGCCATTCTGACATGAAATACCAAGTTCCAATGTACCACTGCCAGAAACTCATGCAACATAGAAAATATATATATCTAAATATTTTAAATGTGTATCATCTAATATATTTTAAATTGAAAAAATTTCATCCAAATTTTTATATCGAAATTAAATTTGAATTTGGTAACTATGCTTTCAAATTTGAATTCTAAATTGGTAAGTATACTTTCAATCCTAAAATTTAAACTCTTGTCAATTACCAACTATGTTGTGAGAATTATATTTTTTAATTTAAATCTTCATTAACTTTCACCAACCCTTTTATTTATATAACTAAACTAATTTGAATTTGAATTATTTCAATTAAAGTTTGATAAATGACCAATAATAGTCAATTAAATATTTTTTTCTAGAAATCTAATTCTCGCAATGTTTGAATAGGATTTTTTATGGTGAAAATGGATTCAACACCATCAAGAAAATCCTAAAGTTTGATAGATGTAACCGGTATTTCCAAAATTTGTGCCAAATTTTCTCAAAATCGCACTGAAATTTCCACTTTTTTATAGTGGAAATGGATTCAACACCATCAAGAAAATCCTAAAAGTTGACAAATGTAACAAGTATTTCCAAAATTTCTGTCAATTTTTTTCAAAATCATACTAAGATTTCAATTAGTTTCTAGACGAAATTATATACTAAAAAAATAAGTAATACCTCTTTGTCGACCAATATGTACTTTGTCGACCAATATGAGGTTGGCTCTTCCAATCATCTTGTTGACCAATATGTAGATTAAGGGAGTTGTTGCAAATATTGAAGGATATTCTTATGGAATAGAGGAATTGGTTTGCGAGGAGGGACCTAGTGCACCAACTCACTTTTGATGGAAGGGGTTCGCAACTTCCCTTGGTAACAACAAACTTCTAGCTAGGTGGTATTCCCTACATGTGGAAGTCATGACTCATCTATTTTATGGTAAATATTATCCCCATTAGGTTTTACATTTTTGCAATTTTGTCATGGCTTAAAGTTTGGCTTGCTCAATGGATTTTTATTTCCAACGATCTTAATATTAATTGGCTTATAACTTGGGTGCATTTTTGAAACAATGATATTAGTGGTGAAATTGGGTTGGTTCTTGGTCCTAAGAGAGGGGTTCTTTATCATCCATATGATACCTTTTGGTTTCCTTGGAGACCACCTTTGTTTTATTGTTTCGTCTATGGTTTTATCTCTGTCAAGCTTACAACTTTGTAGTTGTGTCTCATCTTTTAGCTTGGTTTGTCCACTAATGTTTTATCTCTAATAATAGTAATAAAAATGGTGTATAATGTGGGTTCACTATTATAACAACAATATTTGTGATACATTTGTGTTTTTTCTTAGGTCTATGAGAAAACTCATTTTTTCTTTAGTTGATCCATTGGTTTTTTCTTGGAGGCTTATGGTGTGGTTTTGCTTTGTCTAGGGTTTAGTTATGTTGGGTTTCCTTGTGGCCATTAAGAAGAGAACCAAGTTGTGGGGTTTCAATCATAAAACTAATTTTTATATTCATTACATATTTATTTGGTTTCTCAAGCCGTGTTTCTAGGTAACTCCTAGGCGGGTCTTCTTTCATTGTGGTTTTATCCATGTACTTTGTAATGCCCCCTCCTCCTAGGTCTGCTCAAGAAACCAAATAGCTAGGGTAAACATGTGACAAGAGAGGTCACTATAAGTGATTCAACCTCCTTGGTGACCATAAGGAAATGGAGTCGAGAGAACACCTTAAACAAACCTATCCACATCAACAAAAACACCCTCAGGAGACATGTCAACCACTCGGACATCTTGTCCCTAAGTCCCATTGATGTTTTAAGCCTTTTAACACCTGGTCGCTCTCATTCTATAGGAAAGAAAGCATCCAGAAGCCAAAGTTTCTCTCACAGGCCTATGTGTCAACGTCCGTGGACTCTTTTCAGTAGACATGTGTTAGAGTCCCCAAGATTTGAGCCACTTTTCTAGACCAGAATCCCAACCTCTACACAAAACTTATTACAACCTCCAGAATCCATCAAAAACATTATGACAATACAAAAAAATCAAAATTCAAACTTAGGACTAGGCCTAAGCATCCCCAACTAGGACTGACATTTTGTCAAACACTTGGCATTAATGCAACCTATAGGTCTAGGATATTAGACAGAGCATGAATGATTGGAAGAACTTATGAAACATAACCACGAGGATCACCACCTTCTCCACTGAACTATTATAACATCAATTAGGTCTTGCATCCATCATTTTAACAATTACAAGTAAATACATGAAATAACCATAACATGAACCAGCCATATAACCATGCTTATAACCAACATAAAACCATGTAAATATCAGAGATATGCAATCCATTAAATCTACATATAAACTAGTTAAAAATGAAGAGAAATTAGTTTTTATTAATCATAGGAAAATCTGATCAGGTTGGGGACTTCCACATACCACACGACCATAGACATGGCTGAATCAAATCTCTCTTTCTGCCAATCACCCCCATGCCATATTCCAAGCATAAATATGGGATTCATAGAACAACCAATCCAAGAAAAACCAAGGGAATCCAGAGGTTAAACCACCTCAACCCTCACAAAACCGTGATCACACCAAACCCAGTGCTTTGGTCAAAACTGAACCGAACTTGGAATGCCATTCAGAATCCATCACTATTCTTGAGGAATTTTCCATCTCCTTGTCTCTGAGGGTTTACTGCAATCCAATCCTAGATCACTAGGCCCTAACCGAGACTAGTCTCTCAGTCTTTACCGCAATCCAAACCTGGATCACTAGGCCCTAAACCAAGACTCCTCCCTCATGCTTTGCTATGTATCTCGCCAAAATTGGTCAAGGGATTCATAGGCCTTTGGGAATGAAACTTGATACCACCTCTGCGCCATATTCTAAAATCCATCTGGCAAATCAAAGCTCAAAAACCAAAATAAACATCCCAACACCATGGCATCTAGGAAAAAAAAAAGGATAGGCTAAAAACCATTGTCATAACCCAGAAAAATCATGTCACTGACAACAAGAGCACCATACACCAACATGCAAAGCGATGCATATCCAAACCAGCTAGTAAATCACACATTCAAAAGGTTTCCTGCAAGTATTCCTGCTAAAGCTGCTTGATCCTAGTTTTCCTTCCTTGATCCTTGCTTTCCTTCCTTTCCCTTTGCTTGCTTTTCCTTTCTTTCCCCAAAGCTAGAGTGCTCCAAGAAAACTATAAGTGACCAAGAGTGAGAGAGAGAGAGAGAGAATAATGAGAGATTTCCAAACTTGAACTGACAAAACGTTAACACTCACTAAGAGCTTATGCACTAATCCTTAGAAGCCTTTTTATTAATGAGGCCTCTAATTTCTTCATTTTCCATTATTTTCCTTCAATTTCCTCCTCACATACAACCTATGGTGTTTCACCTTCATTTTCTCCTATTTTCATTTATTTTCGTAAATAAATGTGCCAAAAATGCCTTCTGCTTTTTAATTCCTTTTCATTTTCCTTTGCTATTTTCCTTAGCCAAAAGCACACATCTAGTGATGCCCACTAGGATATCTTTTCCTAACATTTAGCTTGGAATACATGTCCCTTACGTGTGGTCTTATTTTTCCTTTATTAACTTTTATTACATGAAATTTTCACCAGGGCTATTACAGAACCCTCCCCTTTGGAACACCATCCTCGATGTTAAACCACACCAACACCTCAGCATGACCATTGAAAAGAAAACATATTGGCCATGGAGCTTTATAACTTAGCTCGATGCAGTATTTATAATGAAAGAACTGCTCAAAAGAAAAACATCATGACAACATACCATATACTAGAGCTTTATAACACAACTCATTACGGTATTTTCAATGACCACATATACACATATGCAAATTTTCTAAACCAAAAAATAAAAGGATATGATGCTCATATCAATCAATAAGGGAGTCCATAGGCTCACACGTCCATGCTTAAAGCAGTGCCATGATTCACCTCTTAGGAAGTCTAGAATCCACTGCCATAGTCAAAGCTGCATCCAGTGTCCAGCGCTATAACCCTATGCCACTTGTCCCCTCAGTGAATAGTTATTAGCTCATTGTTCTAGGGTGCACTCCCAACGTGTATCTTATTCCATCTAAAAATGATAATGACCAAAACCAATATATCTGTGACCTTCCCTTCTCTACTACACAGTCCCTCAGGAAATTCGGTCACCCTCTTCCATGCAATTACTCACCTTCCATGTTCCCCGACATCTCTTATCTCGGGTGATCCATCCCTTGGCAAGGCTTCCTTACATTGGAAGATACAAAACCATGCACATAGTTGCCTCAAAACCATCATACAGGTCATAGAATTCCCATGGAAATCAATGGACACTATTGGGTACCAGTGTCCCACAATGGCCTTGCTCCTAAAGTACTCTACCAACATACTACTGCATGTTCCAATTTCTTTTGCTACTACTGCCAATTCTGGCAGTCAATTTTGACCACTCAACCAGACATGCTCATGCATTTCTGTTCCAAGGACATGACTTCCATTAGATTCAAATAACTTTAAATAACCTCAAATCATACCTCATTGGTAATTCATCAATAAGGTATAATTGCAATCCTATTCGCTTCTTTTCACAACAACTCAAACTAACTACTTGATCAAAACATCATGTATAAACATATCACATACGGTTAGCTCGAAACACAACCATCATAGATCAACATCACAAATCACATGTAACCATCATAAACCAAAATCATAGATCATATATAATCACATGCATAATAAAACTCAAATAAAATATTGATACTTATTCTTTAATCAATCCTAAGGTTATACCTTTTTCTTTATTTTGTACGCACTTTGGATCAGTTTCCACACCCGACAAGCACCTAGTACCTTCTCTTCAACCATGTGCACATACACATAACGTGCATCACACACATACAACTACACACATCATACAACACCTTACAATACATGAATATACACCAGTACAATATGTACCACATGTACACTAAAACCACCTGCATAATGTGTGCATGACATCACATATACATGGAACCACCTACACAACGTGTGCACAATGCCACATGTACATTGCATCACTGTACAATGTGTACACAATACCACATGTACACAGTACCACACACACGATATGTACGTGACACCATATGTACGTAGTGCCATACGCACAACATGTACACAAAACTACCTACACACAGTGCCACTTCTACAACATTTACACAACACCACATGCACACAACACCACTTGTACAATCATGCACACAACACCATATGTACATAGTGCCACATGTACAACATGCATGTAATACCACCTGTACACAGCACTACATATCCAACATGTACCTAGCATCATCTGTACACAACATCGCATATTCAACATCTATAGAGAACCATATGCACAACAATAGTACCACACATTCCCAAAACTACACTGTCTCTACCAAGCAACCTTTCTTAAGGTGTCTTATCCATGCTTGTCGCAACATGTCACAAACCACACTGCTTTCTTTCAGTATTGTATCCCTCAGTATAAATTGTCCATAGCATAGACATAATATAATCACATAATATAAACTCATAACCATATGATACTGACTTTTTATATTTGCTAGGCTACTCTTCCCACTTAATTCCTCACGAACCAAGAACCTCTTCCCGCCATTCACTTGTGTAAGTAATCATTCCTCAAAGTGGAGTTGCTCTCATTGGATCCACAGAACTATGACAAAATTCAAGACTTCTTCACCAAATATAATGATCTATTGCTGCAACTCAAGGGTTGTGGAATTGACAAATCCAAGGAGGAGAGTCACCAATTTCTCTCTATTATGTCAAAGCTCGGACCGGAATACTTCGTCTTTGTGTCTACATTTCATTCAGTAAGGCTCGCAACAGGTAAATCCTACACTATTCCTTCTCTCAAAGAGTTCATGGAGTCCCTTACTTTTGAGCAAGATAAACTCATTGGCATGGGGAAAATCAAACCTCCAAAAGCACATGCACTTGCTGTGCATGATGGCAGTCACAATAAAAATCATAGATTTGATTCAAATAAAAAAAATCAGCAGCAAAAAGACAAGGGAAAAGTGCATTCTCATCCAAAGAAGGAAGGGTACACCAATCCCTTCAATGACTCCTCCAGCTCGAGAAATGAGAAAGGGAAGAAAGGAAACTGATGCACCTACTGTCAAAGAGGATTCCATCTAGAATCCTCTTGCATGAAGAAACAAATTGACTAAATGGCAGAAACCCTTCAGAAGCACAATCTTGGGGACCACATCCGTCAAGGTGCCAAGAAGAAAACTGAGGATCTGCCACACGGGAAAGGTAACAATTTTCATGCTCTAGTTGCAATTAATTCTTCCCCTGATGCATGGATTGTAGATTTTGGTGCATCACATCATGTGGCTACTACAAAGGAAGTCTATTCCTCTTTGTATGCATGCAAAGGACCTCCCATCCTCATGGGAGATGACTCACCTATTGAGGTCACCGGAAAAGGTAGAGTGGAACTTTTACATGAAAGCTTTGAAGATGTGCTTCACGTTCCAAAACTTTCGGTGAACCTGCTTTCAGTTTATCAAATCACTCATTCTGGCACTGGAAAGAGAGTGGAATTCACTCCATATGCAATAAAAATATATGACCTACATAGCAGCTCCAAAATTACAATCGGTGAGGTAAACAATGGAGCCAGACTATATACATTTTCTAAATTTATTGAAACTGAATCCTCCTTATTACTTACACATGTTGATGATAGTAGTAGGATTTGGCACAAGAGGTTTGGTCACTTAAATTACAGGTATATGCAGTAGCTAAGCAAGCATGAGATGGTGGAAGGCTTGCCAAATATCAGTTTCTCCAAAGGAGTTTGTGAAGGGTGTGTCCTTGGAAAACATCCTAGAGAAACGTTTGACACTGACAAGCCTCACAGAGCATCCTCTCCTCTAGATCTGATCCGTAGTGATCTCATGGGGCCTTTTCCTCATCCTTCCATCAACAAAGCAAGGTATGTGCTTACATTTATTGATGATTTCTCACGGTATACTTGGGTGTATCTTCTAAAGAACAAATCTGAAGTTTTTGTGCACTTTGAAGATTTCAAAGCACTAGTTGAGACATAGTCAGAGAGAAAGATCAAAGCCCTCCATACAGACAATGAAGGGAATATGTTAACACAACACTTCAGAACCTTTGCCTTGAGTCCAGCATACAGTTGTAGTACACAGTTCCATACACCCGCAACAGAACGGAGTTGCTGAGAGAAAGAAATGATCTCTCAAAGAGATGGCTTCCTGCATGTTGAATGCTAAGTCACTACCTCATAAGCTATGGGCTGAAGCACTTAATTGTGCTAACTACATCTAGAACAGATCTCCTCATAGGTTTGTCAAGGATCAGACCCCCTTTGAGGCCTGGAGCAGCACTAAACCAGAGGTCACCCACTTCCATGTTTTCGGCTCCTGAGCATGGGCCAGTATCTCCTTTGAAAAGAGGAAAGCTCTTGATCCACAGAGCATTGAGCTACTCTTTGTTGGATGCCCTAATGGTGTGAAGGGATACCGACTTCTGATTTCCTCTACGAACAAGCTCATCATTGAGCGAAGTGTCAAATTTGAGGAAAGTCTCTCGCATGCACCTCAATTTCCACATGCAGACATCTTTTATCTACCTCATCTCCGAGATGATGACTCAGTACACTCAGATGCAAATACAGAGCCATTGTACACAACACTGCATATTCAACATCTACAGAGAACCATGTGCACAACAATAGTACCATACATTCCCAAAACCACATTGTATCTACCAAGCAACCCTTCTTAAGGTGTCTTATCCATGCTTGTGCCAGCATGTCACAAACCACACTGCTTTCATTTCACTGTTGTATCGCTCAGTATAAATTGTCCATAACATAGACATAATATAATCACATAATATAAACTCATAACCATATGATACTGAATTCTTATATTTTTTAGGCTACTCTTCCCATTTGATTCCTCACGAACCAAGAACCTCTTCCCACCATTCGCTTGCGTAAGTAATCATTCCTCCATAAGGACGATTCTTGATAATTGTGTCAAACATTGGCATAGATACATGGATACATGCATATATATACATAAAAATTAGCATAAAACCATCATGGTCTTGTGAGACAACGATATACATGCATACATACATGTATAGATATAAACATCAACATAATCAAGATCATAACAAAATTGCCAGATATTATAAGGTCTATGTCACATGGAATGAGTCGAGGTTACGGACAAGATCGACCTTCCTAGTATCTAAAGATATCTAGTGACAAGCAAGCCAATCAAAAACTATCTTTCTCTAAATATGCAATAAAAAGCAAAGGCAAACAAGTGATTTAGGCCTACCTTGGGTCCAATGCAAGTTTGTGGAAGTCTCGCTCCCTCGCTCCAAATGAGCTTCCTTGAAGTGATTCTGCAAACACAAACCAGCAAACAAATTAAATAGCACCTGAAAAGCCAATATTATAAAGCATATTCATCATAATGATCAAGGAAATAATGAAACAAACCACAAAGACAATTTGTTGAGAAAAATGAATCTCATTGTATTAATTCAAATCAAATAAGAACTTTGCAACCTGTGCCTTGATGCTGTACAAGCTCCTCCCAGGGTCCGACAAGAAGTCTCCTCTACTTTGACAAGTTTCACTCACTTCCCAATGAAACCAAAAGGTATGTGATCTCTCCTCTCAAGTTTAACTAGGAAGTCCCAATTCCATCAACATTTACCCTAAAAAATGTTCAGCTTCTAACCCTCCCAACAACTGACCCAATGCCTTAATTTATAGTGCAATGGAGGGAAGTTACTAGGTCCTCCTTCAAAGGGATAAAGCCCTCCTTCAAAGGGATAGCTCCTCCTATCAAGGGATTAACTCCTTCTCTTTTGGGATGCATGAACCACCTTGGAGCGAACAATCCACGTCAAAATTCCTTCTAGAATCATCTAGAATTAACCCAAAGTGAGTTTTTTAGAATAAACTTGCGCCTTTTTGACTTTTATAAGGGCACGCACCCACCCCTTTACAAACAGAGCGTGCAGATACGTAGGTAATATGAACAAAGAGTGCGGGCCCGCAGGTAAAAGTGAGAGAAAGTGCGCAACTAGTTTTTTATTGATTTTTAATATCTTCCTCTCATTTGCAAAGCTTGACATGAAGAGCTAAGGTCTGAGACTTGCTTAGGAGGCTAGTATAAGTGATGATAGACCCATACTGACTGCAAATAGTCATGGTGATGATATTTTTGTGTAACAGATTGTCCCCTAAAGTGCAAAGTGTGTAGTAAATGAGGATTTTCATTTATCATTTAGGAAGAGTGAAGTATGTTATCATTTCGAGGATCATCTTGTGGAGAGCTCGATTGGAACCTGTAGAAACATTCAAATGCAAAATATATATATGAGATCATCCCATTGCTGAGGTAGGCATTCCCATACTCAGATCAAAACTAACTAGAAAACTAACTACTGCTCAGATATAGGAACGATCCTGTAATAAATCACAAGTATAAACACAGGTAGACACAGTATGGACGCAACCATCAGTTTATGAATAGTCTACAATATAATGAATACAAAATTCCTCGCAACCTGGATGGTGGAAACTAGATCCAGGGTCTTCATTTCTACTTCTCGAAATAGTATGATTCTATCCATGCGAATGAATGTGTTGAAGTCGAACATGGTAGAAACCACTTGATTACCAGTCGATGATGTAAACTGTTAACAAGTGTGAGAGAAACCACCAATAATGACAATGGCTCTCAAAGTACTCAGTACAATCCATGAGATGTGATTAGATGTGTTGATGTCGAACTTGTCACGGAATCCTTCGATCGAAGGTCAATGATGCAACCTATTGTCGAAGGCAAGAAACCTACCATTGAGGCATGCAGATCCCAAGGTACTGGCGATTTCTAGATCATCTTTCTAGATAAATAGATGAAGTCGATCATCTTTATATGTGTCAATCTTGTTAAAAAATGAAACAAATCCTCCTCTAATTGAGTCGAGAGTTTGACTAGATCTCATAAATGTTAAGTTGAATATTTAGGTTAGTTATTTCAATTTTTCTTGCATAATTTTCTTAAAGTTTTAGATCGAGTCTTTCAAATCATCTCATACATGAACCTTCATTCCATCCAGCTATTACTTACCAGAAATGTACTTAGTTGAATGAAATGAAGCTGGGGGGCATGTGCTCTAGCAGTTACGCTTAGGGGGCATCAAGCACAATTTTCTCTCTGTTTCAAGCTTGTGTAAAAATGAAACTACTTTGAAGCATAGTTTTTCTCTGTTTCAAGCTTTTGTAAAAATGAAACCTATCTCGAGTCAATTTTGGCTATTTTCAAGACTTGTTAAACTCATGAAAATCCCGAGATTATTTTGTTATCTTTCATTCTCGTAAAACAAATGAAAATGCTGAGTTCTTTCCGTCTTTTCCTTCTCGTAAATTAAATTGAAAGTTAGCCATATGAGTACATTTTTATCATTTTTTTGAACTCATTAAAACTTACAAAAAAATTAAAACCATGAGTATATTTTTATCATTTTTTTCGAACTCGTTAAAACTTACAAAAAAGTGAAACCTTAGAGTCACCTTTAAGCTCTTTTCTGACTCCTAAAACATGAAAATATTGCTGAGTTTTTCTTTTTAAGCTCGTTAAAACAGAACTAAAAAGATGGTCCTCTTACAACCCTTTTCTGACTGTAAAAACACGAAAATATTGCCGGGTTTTTGTTGTTTCAAATTTGATATTGGTCATAAAACGACATGTCATTGATCGCTTTTTACTTTTTCGGATCAGAGGCACTAATTACGAAAAGTACTCCTTGGTCATAAAAGATCAAGCGGTTCTCTCAAGTATTATTTTATACTTTTTCAGGCTTGGGAGACACAAATTTATGAAAAAGGTCAACCCTGGAGTCTTCTTAAGTTTTTTCAGGCTCTCTAAAAATGAAAAACGCCGAGTTTCTCCTATATTGGACTCGTTAAATTTCGACAGTAAGGGACCTGTTCAATTACAAACAGGAACGAACCACTCCTTCTTAGGGTTCGAATTTAAACTAAGATGGACTCATACGAAGGATGAGCTTATAATCAAGCATATGTTATCCTCCTCAAGCTTGTAAAAGAATAAAGAGGTACTTGCCAGAAATTGTAGGGGAAAAGAGAGAAAACTGTGATTGATGCCCCCTAAGCGTAACTACTAGAGTGAATGCCCCCCAGCTTCATTTCATTCAACTAAGTACATTGCTGGTAAGTAATAATTGGATGGAATGAAGGTTCATGTACGAGATCATTTGAAAGACTCGATCTAAAAATGTATGAAAATTATGCAAGAAAAACTGAAATAACTAACCTAAATATACAACTTAACATTTATGAGATCTAGTTAAACTCTCGACTCAATTAGAGGAGGATTTGTTTCATTTTTTAACGAGCTAGACACAGGTAGACACAGTATGGACGCAACCATCTATTTATGAATAGTCTACAATATAATGAATACAAAATTCCTCGCAACCTGGATGGTGGAAACTAGATCTAGGGTCTTCATTTCTACTTCTCGAAATAGTACGGTTCTATCCATGCAAATGAATGTGTCGAAGTCGAACATGGTAGAAACCACTTGATTACCAGTCGATGATGTAAACTGTTAACAAGTGTGAGAGAAATGACCAATCATGACAATGGCTCTCAAAGTACTCAGTACAGTCCATGCGATGTGATTAGATGTGTCGATGTCGAACATGTCACAGAATCCTTCGATCGAAGGTCAATGATGCAACCTATCATCGAAGGTGAGAAAACTGCCATTGAGGCATGCAGATCCCAAGGTACTGGCGATTTCTAGATCATCTTTCTAGATAAAGCGCTGAAGTCGATAGAAAGCGATCCGTCGTAGGCAAGCCCACAACACGAAATCAAGGATCAAGTTTGAAGAAATTTAGTTGCAAGGACTGACTCAGGGATGGTCAAGATGTATGACAAATATTTTGCAAATGAATGGCTTATTTGCACTGACCTCTTGAACACACAACGATACAATAGATGGTTTGGTGACGATTGACCGAAATTTAATACGCAGAAAGCAGCTGAAGACTTTCAATGTGGTTTGATAAACTGTTAGGCAAAGGATTTCCCAACCCAGGTGAATGAAAGTGTCGTGTTCAAGAGTGGTTACAAAGTATGACAAACAGGCTCATTTTTCTCTCTTTTCCCCCACCATTTCTGGCAAGTACCTCTTTATTTTTTTACAAG
>APFE031493334.1:41455-52224 GCA_000404065.3 Pinus taeda | reverse complement strand
CAATCTACCTATATAACCTATGACTCCTTGTTTCATTTTTTAACGAGCTTGACACAAGACAAGGAACTATGCTCGAACTTGATTCATTTTTTAACGAGGTTGACTTAGTAAAAGAACTGTCCTCACACCTGATTCATTTTTTAACGAGGTTGACTCAGTAATAGGAACTATCCTCTGACCAACTGATTCATTTTTTAATGAGGTTGACACAGGAAAAGAACTGTCCTCATGACAGTCTGTTTCATTTTTTAACGAGGTTGATACAAGAAAAAACTATCCTCATGATCACTGATCATGGCTTCCAACTAGAAGAAAGACATGTTAATGGACACACCTTGGTCATGGCTTCCAAGTGGTCTTCATCAGAAGGAAGAATAGTTCTCTGGAAGGAACAAATTTCAAGGGACTCAAAAGGGATAAGCACATTCCGTTCAAATAATCCCATAGAGTTTTCCATGTCAATTACTAGATCTAAATAAAAGGAAGATGAGCAAACAATGAGAGGCTCACTTACATCGGTAACTGAAAACATGGGACCAGTTGCCACATAATTAACCTGTGGCAGGGTAGATACCACTTTAGAATCAGGAACATTTAGGGCTGTCATATTATTGGTAGTTGAAACAAGGCTAGGGAATGAAAGCTGGTCTACAATCACAATATTTCCATTGTGAGGGAAAGAAATCACGCGAAAGAGTGTCGATACGACAACTTTCATTGCATAAACATAGTCTCGCCCAAGGAGTAAACTGAAATCAAAGGGACCTCGAACTACCATAAGATCCATACAGACAGTTTTACCTTCCAAGGTAATAGAAAACTTAGGAAGGTCCCCTAAAGGTTCACTAATGGTTTTGTTAAAAGCTTTCAAATTTTGCATAATAGGCACAAGATGAGGGGAACCCAAAGCTTTCCAAGTAGTTGAGGATAAAATACTAATAGAAGCACCTTCATCTACCTGTGTGCGGTGCATGTCCCTACCACCAACCTTGACAATGATTTGGAAAGGGATGAAGGAAGGAAGATGAGGTTCTGTCAGTCTGTTCCAATCAAAGGAAAAGACCTCAATACTTAGAGGGGGTTCTGTAGAAACAGGTGAAATGCCCCTTGGTATGGAAGAATCTAATGTAACAAGAAGAACCTGAGTGGTATGAAGTTCACTATCTAAAGGGAGAGTGGGATCGACCGAATGTGAAATTGAATCGACCACTTGATCAACTATTGGATCATCAACCTGAGTGAAATGACTTTCACTCTCTACTGGAAGAGTGGGATCAACTGTACTTGAAATTAGATCAATCACTCCGTTAGTTGACGGTAGGTTGGGAGAAAGTTTACAGTAACTAGTTGGAAATTCTTGTTGTGGAACAGTAAGGTTTTCCAACAATTTTGAGGCTTCATCCATGTGAGGGAAAATGTGAGTTTGATGACTCCCTTTGCATAACTTACAAGGAAACCTAACTTTACCCTTTTTCCCAGGAACCTAACTATCACTGGTTGATGGATCAATGGACAGTTGATGAGATTTTTCTGACCATACTTCCAAGACCTTTACCAGGACAATTGATAAGGAAGTGGTCACCCTTATAAAGCCTGCAAGGGTATTTTGGTTTATGATGTATGTTGGAGGTTTCCTCAACACAACTAACACTTACAGTAGTGGTTGGTTGGTTGACTTCTTTCTTATCTTGCTTTTTCTTCTTCTTCTTCTTCTTCCCTTTATTCTTCTTCTTAGCCACCTGGTTACTAGCATAGAGGCTTTTACCAAGCGAAGAGGAAGAAATGGAGGAAGAAAAATTAGGCGAAAAAGGTAAAGGGTCAACAAAAGGTTGGTGATGTTGAGATGGTGAACTCTATTGAGGTGAAGCATTCGGTTGAGGTGGAATAATTAGAGTATTTGGGGCCAACGAAGTTGAAAATAACCATATCGGTAAACCTATTGTAAATCCAGGTAATGACAAAGTATCCATATAAGGAGGACCAAGATTTCCAAAGTAAGGAAAAGTACTAGGATTCTCGTTAAGAGGGGCTCCTTGGTTGGTAAATTCTAGAACATTTGCCATTATATTCAACTTCAGTGAATTTTATTAACAATTTAAAACTAAAATTAACAATTCGCAATTCACACCTAACAATTAAAATTCACAATTCACACCTATGGTCTCTAAAAGTAAAAACAAACAAATTAACACGTGGTATGAAATCTAGGAGTCAAACCACACACAAACAGTAACTTTCCGTACTGAAGACACTAGTTGGTGATGAAATCCAATGTCGCCGAATTCAATATAGAAATGGCGGTTGGAACAGTTACCTCAACAACCTGCTTAATGAATAGACTGGCACAAGTTTCTCCACTAAACCGTCTCGAGTGAAGAGAACCCCCCAGAAAATCCAAGTGAGTCTAGTCGACGTCTGCTCTAGGTACAATGGGATCTTCCCTTCACTGTCACATTAGGAAAGAATCCTATGGATTATGGCCACTAAGGTTACCAACAAAAACAAATATACCTGGGGGAACAGTCTACGATCCGATACACATGCAAGGGCAGAGTAACAAAGCTCAATCCCCTTGAAGGCTCCTTGACATAATCCAAGGTTTACCAACAAGTGACCCCAGGCTCCTCGACAATGGTTAATCCGAGGTTTATCATTTTTAATATGTGTATATTTGCTATCGTTCCCAATGAGGAAGGATTGATTACCTCACTGGTTCAGATGTGATCTCGTGCTTCTCCTTTAATAGGAGCTTTCCCAAAGCATAGATGTAACAATTGGAATTTCTCCCTACTGCAAGATCAACTACTTGTTTGTTTTACTATCTTGGAGAGTTAACTAAAGCCTATTCCAAGACACTAGCCTAAGCTATATTGGTGGAAAGAGTCCTAAAAATGCAAAAAAAACTAGATAAATTTTAATTAAGCGCTGTGTTATTTAGGTTGTTATTACTCAAAAGGGTAAATGGATATGAAACCAATGGTGTTATGACCCGACCCAAAACCGAATGCAATTGAATATGGTAATGTAATCTTTTCAATTCAACGAATCCTAACTAAAGTAAGGAGAGAGTTTCCATTTACTTCCAACAATGCAAAAAATTGATCACTAAGAGAAACTATAACAAATTCTCTAATGCAATAATTTCATCAAGAAAAACTAATGCAAATCAATTCCAAAATAGTTTTTTATTTTTATTTTTATTTTTGTGTGTTAAAAACAAGCATAAAAATATGTAAATTCAAATCAAAGAAAACTGATCTAAATCTACTATTGATTTTTCAGAATGTAAACTATGCAATTGTAATCTATGCACAATTCGCTTGAAAAGTATGCAAATGTAATCTATCCACATTTTTCATTCATATTCTGAAAATGAGAATTCTAATTATGCAAATGTGATCTATGCAAGAGAATTCTCAAACACAAGATGATTCTAATGTAATCTAAGAACCAATCAAGTGCAAGTCAAGAAAATTGGGTGAGAGTTCCAAAGATAAAAAATAAAAATAAAAACACTCAAAGGCGATTAACACTCATACACAATTTAGCCCACTTGGAGAATGAGGGGGAATTTTTTTTGCAAAAAAAAAAGCAAAAAGATGCAAAATTGTGAAAAGACTGAGACAAACCTCCAAGTAATGACTAAAGGAAATCAAATTAAGAATTTCTCAAAAAAGAGACTCAAAACACCCAATTGATAAAAGCTCAAAACAGGAATGCCAATGGAATTAACCTAAGAAAAGTTCCTGACAAGTCACATATAGATCTGGGCAGAGGCTAAAACCACATAAACAAATCCTAAGCTGATTGAAAGAGAAAATCTTAAGTTTTTCAAAATTTTGACAAGGTCCGTAGGCCTGCAGTTCACACAGGTGCGGTACCGCTCTGTGTCAAAATAAAAAGTGCGGATAAGTCCGCACTGTGTCACAATCCGAGGGTGCGGTCCTCTCCCAAAAGTATGAAAGACAAAAAATAATCCAAGATCTACTAAATCTACCCAATCCCATACACAACAAGCCAAAAACAGAAACAAAAACACAGTTTCTCAGGTCAAAGTAAAAACAAGGAAAAAATCAAGTCCCCAGTATGGTCGCCATTTTGTCACACAGAATGAGTCGAGGTTGCAGACGAGATCGACCTTCCTAGTATCTAAATATATCTAGTGACAAGCAAGCCAATCAAAAACTATCTTTCTCTAAATACGCAATCAAAAACAAAGGCAATCAAGTGATTTAGGCCTACCTTGGGTCCAATGCAAGTTTGTGGAAGCCTCACTCTCTCACTCCAAATGAGCTTCCTTGAAGTGATTCTGCAAACACAAACCAACAAACAAATTAAATAGCACCTGAAAAGCCAATATTATAAAGCATATTCATCATAATGATCAAGGAGATTATGAAACAAACCACAAAGATAATTTGTTGAGAAAAATGAATCTGATTGTATTAATTCAAATCAAAGAAGAACTTTACAACCTGTGCCTTGATGCTGTACAAGCTCCTCCCAGGGTTCGACAAGAAGTCTCCTCTACTTTGACAAGTTTCACTCACTTCCCAATGAAACCAAAAGGTATGTGATCTCTCCTCTCAAGTTTAACTAGGAAGTCCCAATTCCATCAGCATTTACCCTAAAAAATGTTCAGCTTCTAACCTCCCCAGCAACTAAGCCAATGCGTTAATTTATAGTGCAATGGAGGGAAGTTACTAGGTCCTCCTTCAAAGGGATAAAGCTCTCCTTCAAAGGGATAGCTCCTCCTATCAAGGGATTAGCTCCTTCTCTTCTGGGATGCATGAACCACCTTGGAGCGAACAATCCACGTCAAAATTCCTTCTAGAATCATCTAGAATTAACCCAAAGTGAGATTTGTAGAATAAAATTGCACCTTTTTTAATTTTACAGGGGTACACACCCACCCCTTTACAAACAGAGCATGCAGATATGCAGGTAATATGAACAAAGAGTGCGGGCCCGCAGGGAAAAGTGAGAGAAAGTGCGGAACCAGAGTTTTATTGATTTTTAATATCTTTGTCTCATTTTCAAAGCTTGACATGAAGAGCTAAGGTCTGAGACTTGCTTAGGAGGCTATTATAAGTGACGATAGACCCATACTGACTGCAAATAGTCACGGTGATGATATTTTTGTGTAAAAGTCTAGGTTAGAAAACTTCCTTATTCATGCACAACATGAACAACATTGAGAAAAATCATTCCCAACATAGCCAATGCATTTGACACCTTAGCTCCATTTACTTTACCTTTTATAATTACCTCTCATATGTTTGTACTGCCACCGTCCATTTACCACTATGGAATAACCAGTCCAATCGTCTGTCGTAGTCTTACCTTTCATTGTGCTTACTCATGCAACGAGCTTCATCTGGGTCTTACATCATCTGTCGGGTACCACACATCTCTCCCCGAGCTCCATCAACTTTTCCTCTTCCTAAAACCAATTATGAAGACTTAAACATAAAAATAAATACCAAGAAACAACCAAGAAGAAAAACATGAAAACCAATAACAACATGATACCACAATAAAGTGGCATATCTATGCACTAGACACACAAAAATCGAAAATAAAGTGAAACAATCACAAAAGACTAAAATCACCAGATAAGCAACAAACACCATGACTCAATCCCCATTGTTCCCAAGGAAAGATCAACCTGAGCCTTGTTCAAGCTTCATGGAAATCTCTCTGCCATGCAATCCCTTACATCATACCACCATAAACACATAACTATCAGTGCATAAATAAATATAATGATACACCAGATACCTTATCTTGTTGTGCCAAGCATGTTACCTTATAGCTGAACATGTCTATGTCATCTCTTAAGGGACTCCAATTCCCTTGATAAATCCACCTGTAACTAGAGACTAGCTAATATGTACCTGTCAATTACATGTCCATGAATATAGCACACATCCACATAATTTCATACAAATCAAGGTTAAGAAGACTTCCTCCATACCAAGAAGTCATTCATTTGGAATTAGGGTTTCCAAACATAGGAAAAGGAATTCTTACCCAATTCCTTTCCTTTACCTTTTTACCTTGGTACAATCGAGGCTTACTATGTACTGTTACATCACCCAACTGTTATTTATATAAACACGTCAACTATTACCTTGTCATACTAATTCCAACCATGTTTCCTACAACTAATCACACATGTCAACCTCATGTTCCAAATATCAAGACAATCATATCTATCAATTTGAAATCAACCCTTACTAAGAATAACAATCATATAATAATCTGTAGTCAACTCATAGTCATTAGACATAATACTACAACTGTCACCTACTTACACTTAAGTACATATCAACTGTCTCAACAAATATGTGTTAGTACAATCATCTTAAAACAAGATCATTGGAACACATACTCATATTATGGAATTCATCAGACATTCAACCAAATCACAAACATATCATTTTAAATAAATAAACTAGACACCAAACACTCAAACACAAAATACATATCATAATCAAATAGTGAAGCACAAGGTAGATGACATAAACAAGTTCATAGCTTAATGTATCTCTGGGGAGGCTCTCTTGTCTGCACGGTCAATCTAGTTAGCATGATATATCTTCAAAATATATTAACTCAAACATAAATAAGATCATGATATCCAAATAGTCACTAGCTAGCATGTTTACATCATAACTCATACACAATTACCATTCCCACATATGAAAAATCAATCTAGACTAGTACAACATCATATCAAAAATATCTCAGTTCATACTTGAATGTTATAACCCTAACCATCTGCATAGGCCAATCCAATTTAGCATGATACATATAACATCAAGGTATAAATGCTATAACACTAATCATTAAGCTAAGTATTATTTAACAACAACAAGTTAACCTATAAGATACTTCATCAATAACATATAACATAATCATCAAGTTATCTAATATAAAACAACAATAGCAATGGATACACCTACATGTTACTATCATTCTTGAATATCCAACACATGTGCATATAACTACACTAATCAACTAACATCTATCATGAATGTAATATTAACATCAAAAGACATGTACATAAACCTAATGTATATAACCCTAATGCATATAAAAATTCTTAAGTTACATACCTACATGTCAACATACAATACTTGTATGATGATTTGCTCTTACCCCAAAGTCTAATGCTGCAACGTCATTATGATGATCTACATCTCCTGCTCTATCGAAACCAACACATTAGCATCATAACATACCAATATCACCTTGATGACCTAAATTGCATACCATGACTTCACAAGGTATGTTTTACCTACTATTCATGGATAAATATAACCAAGACCATACATGCATGACAACTGTATATAACACATGAGTACCAACCATATACACATCATTCTATCTAGTGTCCAATCATCGATGCATGGCCATATCAACTTCACAAACCATGACCTCATGCATGAAAACAACCATCACTCCATTGTACATATTGCCATAGGAAACCATCAACATGCATAAGCAATGGCTAATCAACTACACATACGCATGAACACATGTAGTTGAGCATGAGAAATCAATTCTTGTAACCAACCTACAAGATTGATACATGTAATCCAACATACAAGAATGAAACCTACCATATAAGGATGTAATCAAGCAACATATAACAACATGTAAGTGACATATAACAATATGTAACTAGTCATATACTCATAATGATGCATTTCACAAAATCAAATCAAGCTCCTCATGATAACCTTACTATAGCCATGATCAACATGATGCAATGAAACAAGCACATGGAATGCAAGTGTGAGATACACACATGCAACTGACATGCATGCATTCCCAAGAACCTTCACCCAAGGAGAGCACAACCACACTCTAGTACCAATCTATAATGCCCCCTCCTCCCAGGTCTACCCAAGCAACCGACAAATCAGGGTAAACATGTGACGAGACAGGTTAGTATAAGGGATTCAACCTCCTTGGTGACCTTAAGGAAATGGAATCGATGGAGCACCCTAAACAAACCCATCCACATCAACAACAACACCCTCAAGAGACATGTTAGCCACTCAGACATCTTGTCCCTGAGTCCCACTAACGTTTTAAGCCTTTTAACCCCTGGTTTCTCTCATACTATAGATAAGAAAACATATAGAAGAGAAATTAAATCTCACAGACCTACATGCTAGTGTACCTTGAATATTTTCAACTGACTTGTGCCAACATCCTCGAGATTTGATCCATTTTTCTAACCTATAATCTCGGCGTCTACCCATAACTTGTTACAACCTCCAGAATCCATCAAATACATGATGACAAGATAAACAAATCAAGATTCAACCTTAGGACTAGGCCTGAGCATCCCAACCGAGACTGACATTATGTCAAACACTTGCAATCAATGCAACCTATAAGTCTAGGATACAAGACAGAGCATGAATGATTGAAAGCACTTATGAAACATAACCAGAAGGGTCACCACCTTCTCCATTGAACTATTATAACATCAATTAGGTCTTGCATCCATCATTTTAACAATTACAAGTAAATACATGAAATACCCATAACATGAACCAATCATATAACCAACATAAAACCATATAAATATCAAAGATATGACAACCATTAAATCAACATATAAACCAGTGAAAAAGTAAGATAACTTAGCTTTTATTAATAATAGGTAAATTCAACCAGGTTCGAGACTTCCACATACCACCCAAACATAGACATGGTTGAACCAAATATCTCTTTCAGCCAGTCACCCACGTACCATATTCCAAGCATGAATGTGGCATTCATAGGACAACCAATCCAAGAAAAACCAAGGGAATCTAGAGGTTAGACCACCTCCACCCTCACCAAACTGTGATCACAAAAAACTCGATGCTCCAATCACAACTAAATCAAACTTGGAATGCCCTCCAGAATCCATCACTATCCTTGAGGAATTTTCTGTCTCCTTGTCTCTCAGGCTTTACTGCAATCCAATCCCAGATCACTAAGCCTTAAGTCGAGACTAGTCTCTCAAGATTTATTGCAATCCAAACCCGGATCACTAGGCCCCATACCAAGACTCCTCCCTCATTCTTTACCATGTATCCCACCAAAATCAGTCAAGGGATTTCTAGGCCTTTGGCAATGAAACTTGATACCACCTTTGCCCCTGATTCTGAAATCCATCCGACAAACCAAAGCTTAAAAACCGAAATAAACATACCAACACCATGGATTTCTGAAAAATGAAAGGCTAGGCTGAAAAACACTATCATAAGTCAACAAAACCATGCCACCGACAACAACAGAACCATACATGAACATGCAAAGCCATGCATGTCCAAACTAGCTAGGAAATTAGACATGAAAAATGTTACTTACAAGTATTCTTGTTGAATTTTCTTGATCTTGCTTTTCCTTCCTTGATCCTTTCTTTCTTTCCTTTCCCTTTGGTTTCTTTTACTTTCTTGCTCCAAAGCTGGAGTGCTCCAAGAAAACTCTAAGTGACCAAGAGTAAGAGAGAGACAGAATAATGAGAGAGATTCAAACTTGAACTAATAAAAGGTTAACACTCACTAAGAGCATACCCATTGATCCTAAAAAGCCTTTTTATTAATGAGGCCTCTAATTTCTTCATTTTCCATTATTTTCCTTCAATTTCCTCTTCACATGCAACCTGTGACCTTTCACCTTCTTTTTCTCCTATTTTCCTTTATTTTCATAAATAAATGTGTTAAAAATGCTTTTTTCCTTTTAATGAATTTTCCTTTGCCTTTGCTAATTATCTTAGCCAAAAGCACACATCTAGTGATGCCCACTAGGATATGTTTTCCCAACATTCAACTTGGAATAGGTTTCTCTTACCCATGGTCTTATTTTTCCTTTATTAAATTTTATTACATGAACTTTTCACCAAGGTTGTTACATACTATATCCAGTGGCCCATGACATGAGAGCCCTATATTGGGTTATTCGGTGTATAACCTATCATGCTTGGTGCAATACCTCTGCTAACTTGCCAACATACAGAGGCAATGTATGAGGAGATAGAGAGGTAAGGGGATTGGTTGAGGTCCTCAAGGAATGGACCATGACCACTAGAAATTTGAGGAGGCTATGGGTTTATTTCATGTGAACATACCTAAAGAGACTCATAAATAAATGCATAAGTTAGAATCCATGGCTGATAGAGATAGTCATGCAATGTTAAATTCATAGAAACTAGAGGAATTTGGATAATTGATCTTGGACCTTGGCCACACTAGTGTGTTGATTTGTGTAGCTTGGGAGGTACTCCCACAACCCTTGGGCATGGGGGCTTCAATAAGGGAGCAATACCATACCACGTGGGTTCATATTGGGGGATATATAGGGGGTAAAGGGATTTTATATTGGCAAGCATAAAAAATGGAGCTCAAAGTTAATATATAAAGGGGTCTAAAAAATGTTAACGAAAAAATGGATACCTACAATATCTAGTGAAATTAGGGATTTCTTAAATTGTGAAGGTGTATTGGGTTCATATTGGTAGGGGGTTAAATAATGTGATTTTTAAAGATATTTTCCAATATGTAGTCAAATTAGGGGTATTGTTTAGTATGCCACAAACACACGTGATATGTTAGAGGTCCATTTAGTGAAGCTCCCGTTCCCTTGGGGTAGTGGGTTTGTGGGAAGTGTACCCAAGAAAGGGGTTTTGTACCCAAAGTTGTGGGCACAAGTCTGTTGGAAATACTGAGATGGGGGTGGATCAGTATTTATTATTATTATTA
>APFE031493334.1:3564-41069 GCA_000404065.3 Pinus taeda | reverse complement strand
CTACAGCAAAGCCGCTGTAATATCCTCTGTTTTCTCTCACAGTCTCACCTCTCTATTTCTCGCTCACACACAGAATACACATCTATATCACCGCCTCAAATACAATACCCTCATACAAAGAGAGGGGTTGCCTTCTAGGGAAAAAAACCCTAAACTAAACATAATTTCTACCGTCAGATCATCCGCCTAATGAATGGCTTAGATTGACTAGAAATTACTATACTTTTACAAGGCAAATTTACATATGTTTTTAGCTTCGGGGGCGCTACCCCCAAGCCCCCGCCGGGGGACCGCTGGCCCCCGGACCCCCCAGCCGGGGGGGATCGGCCCCCCCGGACCCTCGCGGGGGGGACAAGTCCCCCTCGCGCCCCCTCGCGTGGAGGGGTGTACAAAACTTCCTGGGGTATACATCCGGCTAAAACAAAGACCTCTGAACAATCATGCTCCACACACAACAAGAGCACCAAGTCTGCTTTGCAGTGGTTCTGCACTTAGGAGCACCTACCCCTAATGACTTCAGTCCAGTTCAATTCTGAGGCTCCAACCTCTTGGGCTCCAACCCAACCTTGGTATAAATAGGTATGCTATTGCACTCTATTCAGCTAAGATTGTAATACTCCTGCTCTCCTACCTTTGCTGCTTCTACTACCTCTACACCCTCTACTTCTTCTACTACCTCACACTCTGGTTCTTCACCACGCCAACAGCAACAACAATTCCCTGTTTCTTCTATTTTATACATTCTCATGCCTTTTTCCATTCATTTCTGCTTACTCAATGGCTCTTTGGCTTCCTCCTCGCTTGCTTGAGCTTCAGCTTCCTCAACATTTTCTCGACCTTCTGGCTTCCCTCCTCCATTCGATTTAGCTTCCTCATGTTTACCTTCGATTGATGTGCTAAAAATATAATGTCGTCGCGGAAAAGGTTGGTGTTTCAGTAATGGATGAATTAGTGTTTCAGCAACGGAGAAATTGGTGTTTCAGCAACATTTCTCCAAGTATTGGTGTTTCAGCAATGGAGAAATTGGTGTTTCAGCAACGTTTCTCCAACTTTTTCAATATTGTTCAACAGTTGCAGCAGCCTTCACCAACGTTCACCAGTAAATTCTTACAATTCTTAACTACCTCTGCTCCTCTTGGCTCCTCTTGGCTCCGATGGCTCTGTGTATTCCTCTTCTTTGGATCTGTCTCCTTCCTTGAATATTGCCATATTGACATCAGTGACAATTTGTATCCAACAATCTCCCCCTTTGTTATTGATGGCAATATTCTTATGTTCTCTCCCCCTTTGACATCAATGGAAAAGGAATGCATACAGACTCCCCCTGTCAACTTTCTCCCCCTGTCCTGCTACATCTTTATGAATGAACCTGAGTGATGATAAAGAAATAACCCCCATATTTTGACACAGATGTTCGAATGCTTCTCGAGGAAGAGGTTTTGTGAAAATATTAGCTATCTTCTCCTTAGTACTGATATATTCCAAGACAATGTTTTGTTCAGCTACTTGCTCACGGAGGAAATGATACTTGATTGGTATGTGTTTGGTTCTTGAGTGCATCATTGGATTTTTGCTGAGACTGATAGCACTTGTGTTGTCACAATAGATGGTAATTTGTTGATCTGTACATATGTCAAGATCTTTTAGAGCTTCATTCATCCATAGTATCTGAGTACAACAGTTTGCTGCAACAATATACTCGACTTCGGCTGTGGATAATGATATGTTTGATTGTTTTTTGCCGAGCCAAGATACCAAATAGTCTCCTAGGAAGAATGCATTTCCACTAGTACTTTTCCGATCATCTATACTTCCAGCCCAATCAACATCGGTGTATGCAGTTACAGCCAGTGTTGAATTCTTTGGGTACCAAACACCGAAATCAGAAGTTCCCTTTAGATATCTGTGAATTCTTTTTACAGCTAATAAATGGGATTGTTTGGGAGCAGATTGAAATCTTCCCACCATTCCTACTGCTTGCATTATGTCTAGTCGTGTAGCTGTTAAGTATAGAAGGGCTCCGATCATTGACCTGTAATGAGTTGCATCTACTAGAGGGGAGTCATCATCTTTGCTCAATTTGCAGTTTGTGGCAATAGGTGTGCTCATGGGTGCACAGTCCTCCATTCCATATTTTTTGAGCATGTCTTTTAGATATTTGGTTTGAGATATACACAATCCTATTGTGGTTTGAGATATTTAAAGTCCAAGGAAGTGGGACAACTCTCTTATCATTGACATCTCAAACTCTTTTGACATGTTTTGAGAAAATTCATGGCTCATTTCATCATTATTACTAGCAAAAATCATATCATCGACATAAACAAGAGCAGCTAGTAACTTACCTTGATCTGTCTTTATGTATAGATTACTTCCAGCCACTCCCTTTTTGAAGCCTTGTTGTTGTAGGTAGTAATACAATCTTGCATAACAAGCTCTAGGAGCTTGTTTCAATCCATATAAGGCCTTTTTCAACTTACAGACTAGGTCCTTTCCTGCTATCAAATCAAAACCTTTTGGCTGCTCCATGTAGACTTCCTCTTTGAGTTCCCCATATAGAAATACTGATTTCACGTCCATTTGATAGATTTTGAATCCTTTTGAGCAAGAAAATGCTAAGAACATCCTGATAGCTTCCATACGGGCCACTGGTTCAAATGTCTCTTCAAAGTCAATTCCTTCAATTTGTGAATAGCCATTGCAAACAAGTCTTGCCTTGTTTTTGATAACCTGTCCTTCCTCATTCATATTATTTTTGAACACCCATTTAGTTCCTATTATGTTTTGTTTCTTTGGATGAGATACCAGCTCCCATGTCTTGTTCTTCTCAATTTGGGACATTTCTTCTTCCATGGCTTTTACCCAATGAGGATCCTTACTTGCTTCTACAAATGTTTCTGGTTCTATCATAGATATGAGGGCAATGACGTTTCTCTTGGGTGAGGTCGTTATCCTTCTTCAGGTCTACACACCTTCATCTCTATTGCCAATGATATGTTATTCTGGATGATATCTTTTGACATACTTCATCTTTGAAGGGGTATGAGGTGGTTCTCTTTTCTCTTCTTCTTCTTCCTCATCTATCTCTTCTTCTTCAATGAGAAATTCATCTTCATTTTCTTCAATTTCCTTTACTGGAAGTTCTTCATCAACCTTTACATCAATGCTTTCCACTATTTTCTTCAGTCGATAATTGTAGCTCTTGTAAGCCTTGCTCCGTATAGAGTATCCAATAAATATCCCGTCATCAACCCAAGAATCAAACTTTCCTGGTGAACCATCATTTATTTTTATGAAGAACTTGCTTCCAAAAATCTTGAAATACTTCACCGAAGTAGGTCTTCCGTTCCATAGCTCATAAGGAGCACTTCTACAATTTGGTCTTAATTGAGTTCGATTCAGTGTATAGATAGTTGTCCCTACTGCTTCTCTCTAGAATATAGGTCGTAAGTCTGCTGTTAATAGCATAGTTCTTGCCATTTATTAGACGATTCGGTTTCTTCTTTCAACTACCCCATTTTGCTGAGGTGTTTTGGCAGTTGAGAATTCTCTTTTAATTCCATGAATGTTCCATAACTCACTAAACTCGTTTGATGTGAATTCTCCTCCTCTGTCTATTCTGAGGCACTTAATTTTTGAATCTTTTTCATTTTCTTCAAGGGGTTTTAGATTCTTGAAACACACAAAAGTTTCAAATTTATACTTTATGAAATATATCCACATCATTCTAGTATAATCATCAACAAATAACACAAAGTACCTTTCTCCTTGGAGTGCTTGATTTCTAGTTGGCCCACACACATCAACATGGATGATCTCCAAGGGCTTCGATGTATAGTGTTCCTTTGTCTTGTGGCTAGTTCTGGTCTGCTTTCCATGTTGAAAAGGACCACATACTAGTTGATTTGGTTTGAATAGCTTTGGTATGTCTGGTACAACGTTGATCTTGCTGATATTGATTAGATTTTTGAAGCTTGTATGTCCAAGTCGCTTGGGCCACAACCAACTCTCATATGTCTAACTCACGTAGCATTTATTTTCTTGAATCTTGTTCAGTATGTAAATGTTGTATGGTGTTCTCACCCCTTTTGCCACAAGTTTCCCTGAGGCAGAGTTCCTTATTTCATAGTCTTTGGTGCTGAAAACAACCTTATGTCCTTGATCACAGATTTGGCTGACACTCAGGAGGTTGTGTTTGAGTCCGTCAACTAGTAGAGCATATTGAGCTTTTCCTTTTCCATTGATCAGAGTAACGTTTCCTTTTCCTCCAATTCTGCCTGATCTGCTTCCAAAGGACACATTCTCTTCCTTTTTGCTTAGTGAGAAAAACTTCCTTCTGTCTACTGTCATGTGTCTGGAGCACCCACTATCTACAAACCACTGGTTTTCATTATTTTGAGCATATAGAGCCAGGCCGCATTTGTCTATGCTAGATTTCTTATTACTCGTATTTCTTCCTTTGAGTGGGCAGTCTTGTTCATAATGTCCATTATTGTAGCAGAAAGAGCAAATCAAATCAAATTTGGTCAAGAGATTAAATGGATTGAACGTTTTGATTTGTCCCTGCCTTTTGGGGGCATATGAGTTGATTATTCGGTCCTTTATATTTGTCTTTTCACTTTTGCGAGACATACAATGTCTCGCTTGATGACTGAAGTTTTTACAGTGAAAGTAGTGTCCAAGAAATATGGTTTTGTACTTGTTGAAGCAACCATGATTTGAGTCGATTTCCATCCTATGAATTACTCCTCCCTCGTTCTTCGGATTTGCGATGGGCCCTTGGTGGAGTACAATTTTGTATTTGCTGTAGTGTCCATGATTCGACTCCACATTCTTCTTTGGAGCAATTCTCTCTTCATTATTTGGGTCTGGGATGCACTTTTGATAACATTTTTTTTCATCTTTGGATTGTAGGAAAGTGAATCGGCATAGCTTTTCACACTATTCTTAGTGCTTGAGGATTCTCCTTTGAAACCTATTCTAGACTTGTCACGTTGAGGTTTTTGATTTTTCAGAATAGTCTCAAGTATTTGAGAGCTTTTACAACCCTTTTTAATTTGCTCCAACTCCTTTCTCAGAGACACTATTTTGTACTCACGTTCTTCACAAGTCTCTTTTTTTTCTTTAAGCTTTGCTTCCAAGAGATATTCTCTCCTTCTTATTTCCTCATTTTCCACTTTGAGAGAAATGATTTTGTTCCATAGTTTCTCATTTTCTTCAATGGCGCTTATTAAAAGTTCATCTACATTTCCTTCCAGCCCTGAGTCATCATCATCTGTGAGTGCCATGAATAATTCTTCCTGGCTTTCATCATGATAACTTTCTTCATCTGATTTCTTTTTGATGACCATAAACTCATCCTCATCACACTCATCTTGCTTGGAGAAGAAGTTTCTCTTATTGAACCCTTTCTTTTTATGTGCCATTCTTTTAGAATTTCCTTCATCATCACTATCATGTTTATGAGGACATTTTGCTGCATAATGAACTATTTTATCACATTTAAAACAGATAAGAGGATACTTGCCTTTAAGCTTAGATCCTCTCTTCAGCTTTCGTACAAATTGAGCCAATTCGGATTCCACATCTGACTCATCACTACAGTCATTCCCTTCTTTCCCCTTCTTTGACTTTGAGGCCTTGAGTGCTCTGCATCTTTGGAGCTTGGGCCACCTTTCCTCATTTCATAGGTAGTGAGAATTCCATGGAGTTCATCCATTTTGAGGGTATCTAGATCCTTTGCTTATTCTATAACGCTTATTTTGGAGTCAATTCTGTCTAGAAAAGACCTTAGTGCCTTTTGAACAATGGTACTTTCTTCAACTTTTTCGTCCAAGCCTTTCAGGGAATTTACCACTTCAGCTACTCAGAGGAGGTATGATGTAATGTCTTCTTCATCTTCCATCTTCAAACTTTCAAATTGTCTTCGGTGAGTTTGAAGCTTTTCCTTTTTTACTTTTGAGTCTCCATAATACAAGCTAACTAGCTTCTCCCACATTTTTTTGGCAGATGTATAGTGCATGATTTTTGTAAACTCAGAATCAATGATTCCACTAATGATGGAGTTCATGGAATTTGCATTTGCGATGTAGGCTTTCCTCTTGTCTTGGTTTGTTGGAAGAGTGGTAGTCATTTTGTATTCATTTTGAACAAAATGCCAGACTTTAAGTCCAAGGGACATTAAGTAGTAGGTCATTCTTTTATTCTAGAAACCAAAGTTAGTGCCATTGAACAAAGGAGGTCTTCCTGAAGCTTCGTGATTTCTCATCATGGCTGCGGATCTTTCTTCAAGCTGTTAGGCTAGTATGAAGAAACTTGGCTCTAATACCAATTGTTGGAAATACTGAGAGGGGGGTGAATCAGTATTTCTTATTATTATTATTTTGTTTTAATTGTTCTAGTGATTGCCAACAACATATATATATATATATATATGTGTGTGTGTGTGTGTGTAGGTATACACAGAACACATAAATCAACAGCTGAAATTAATGCTTTTATTAAAACTCAAGACAATGTAATGAAATAAATACAATATAAGTATAAATCTGATTGTGAATAGTTTCCAAGCTCCAACTTGGACTTCATTGAGGCTCCAACCTTCAGAGCACCAACTCTATTTTGCAGTGGTTCTGCACTTAGGAGCACCTACCCCTAATGACTTCAGTCCAGTTCAGTTCTGAGGCTCCAACCTCTTGGGCTCCAATCCAACCTTGGTATAAACAGGTATGTTGTTGCACTCTATTCAGCTGAGATTGTCTTACTCCTACTCTCCTACCTCTGCTACTTCTACTGCCTCTACACCCTCTGTTGCTTCTACTACCTCACACTCTAGTTCTTCACCACGCCAACAGCAGCAACAGTTCTCTGTTTTTACTGTTTTATAAATTCTCATGCCTTTGTCCATTCGTTTCCTCTTACTCAATGGCTCTTTGGCTTCCTCCTCGCTCGCTTGAGCTTTGGATTCCTCAACATTCGCTCGACCTTCTGGCTTCCCTCCTCCATTCACTTTAGCTTCCTCATGTTTACCTTCAATTGATGTGCTGAAAATATAATGTCATCACGGAAAAGGTTGGTGTTTCAACAATGGAGAAATTGATGTTTCAGCAACGGAGAAATTGGCATTTCAACAACTTTTCTCCAAGTATTGGTGTTTAAGAAATGGATAAATTGGTGTTTCAGCAACTTTTCTCCAAATTTTTCAATAGTGTTCAATAGTTGCAGCAGCCTTCACCAACGTTCACCAACAGCTTCATACAATGCTTAACTACCTCTGCTCCTCTTGGCTCCGATGGCTCTGTGTGATCCTATTCTTTGGCTCTGTCTCCTTCCTTGAATATTGCCATATTGACATCAATGACAATCTGTGTCCAACAACAAGTGAATAAAATTAAATTTTATTCATTTTTTGTAAGAGAGAAACCTTGATGGACTAAGGGGGACCAAAAAAGTGATTTGCGGGTTTGGAACACAAGGTGTGGGCTTTGAACCCAAGTTTGTGGGTGTGAAACCACTAGTGGATTTTGACATGTGATAATTTGAGGTGATAGAGGACCTCAAGAGGAGAAAATGGAAATGAAAATAACTCGAATCCTAGCTCTAGAAATAGATATATGAATTTTTATGTGTAGTTGTTGGGTTTTCTCATGAAAAGTTAGGTTATTTTTTGTTAAAGTAAGACCAAAAGGAAAGATTTTTTGATCCCTGATGATGCATACAAATAGAGGTGAGTGTGGATAATTATTGTTACATCCAAAGTGCATATTTCATAAAGGATATATCTAAAGTATGGAAATGGATCTGAGGCAAGGGAAAGGAAGCGTCTAGCATGGGTTTGTGGAGAGGTATGTCTCTATTTGGGTGTAGATTTCTTGAGGGAGAGTGGCCACCAATGTTTGAGGCTTGAAGTAGCCAATGAGGAGGCTTGGAGGGTTCATTCAAGATTGTTTAGGGAAACATATTCCTTACCATATCATGCCATATATCAAAAGTATGTTTGGATATGTTTTGTGCATGTTTTAGTGTAGGTCATCTATGTTCATAGGGCTATAGAGAGGTGTTACTACAATAGTGTATGGGAGGTGGATTTTAGAGGGCCAAGAGGGCTAGAAGATACCTCCTAACCTAGCCATAACCATCTCCAGGATCAACATAGTTGAAAAAATTCTTTCTCCATGTGTATTGGGCTACTTTATAATGTTGGCGTGAGAAGAATTCTTATGGTTGATCTTAGTGTTGTAGAGAGTCTTGTGGAGATACCCAAGGCCTACAATAACACCTTTGATGCCTAGGAAATAAAAACAAAAGGAAGCAACCTAATTGGAGAAGGATGCATAGTGTTTAAAGCATAGGTTTAGGGTTTTTGGTGTGCCCTAACTAGTTTGGTTAATGCACAAATCCCAAGGCAAGGTGGCAACAACAGTGAGTTACAGATGTCGTCTTGGTTGATGGTTGGATGCTAGTGCATGAGGTCCTATTTTAGACATTGGGGTTGGACACTTATGATCTATTGGATGGCAGTGTGAGAGTGGACAAAGTGTAGCCTAAAGTAGCACCTTGATGGACTAAGGTGGCTGCTAGGAGAGGTAGTGAAGAAGAGATCAAGGTTTGGCCAACTAGGAGCATATTTGTATAACTTGTGTTCATTGTTGGAGAATAAACATTTGATGATGATAAGTGGCAACCCTCCTTCCCTATGTTAGTTTTCATTCGAGAAAAATAAGAACACTATAGTGAGACAAAGTCCCAAAAGAGAAAATGAGAAATAGTGGGCATAAGTCTCAAAGTGATGTTTCCTTTAAGGACGAAGGAGAAGATAATGAGCGTGAAGAGTCTATGTGTTGAGTGTAGATGGACTTAGCATCAACTAGAGGGAAGATTGGAGAAACAAGTTTAATGTCTTAAAGGAGTTGGTGTATTAAATTTATTGAAGATCTAGGTGTTGATTCTTGTGTGCAAATCATTACAGAGAATGCACAAGTTTGCAAGGCTACTGACATGATTGTGGAAGCTAAATATCCACAAGTTTTTTGGACAGTTTGAATTGTCCATTCATTGAATTTAACACTAAAATCCATTGCTTCTTATGTGCTTTGGATTGGTAACTTTATTGAGGATGCATGACATATCCGTAACTTTGTACAAAATCATACAAATTCCTTCACTATCTACAAGGAGTACAACAATCTATCATTGTTGAAGATTATAGATACATGGTTTGCCTCTTCATTCTTCATGTTGAAGAGGTTGAGGGAATTCAAAACTACTCTTGGGGCCATGGTTGTTTCAGAGTTTTCGTATTTTTGGAGAAAGATAGATCAAGAAGCCTCTAAAAGAGTGAATGACATAGTGTTAGATGATGCTTGGTGGGAGAGGGTATATCTAGTTACTCAGATCATGGACACTATCATTTCCTTACTTCGATTTGAAGATACAGAGCAAACCATCCTAGGAGAGGCTTATGAGGGATGTGATTACATGATTGAGTCTATAAGGACAATTATTTTATAGAGTGAGTGCCTCGAGTATGAGACATCATCAGAGGCCTTCTTCACCTCTATAGAAGATATTCTTGTCAGCAAATGGGACAAGAATTGCACACCTTTACATTGTTTGGCTCACTCATTGAACCCAAAATACTACAGCCATGAGTGGCTAAATGGTGGATCTTCCCATAGATTCCCTCCTCACATGGATGGAGAAATATCACAGGGGAGGAAAGATGCATTTAGGTGGGTTTTTCAGGATCGAGCATCCCTTGATGAGGTGGAGGATGCCTTTGCAGAGTTTTCCACTGACACTAGTTGATTTGTAGGATATGATTTGATTAGAGACAGGGGGACTAAAAATTCCTATTCTTGGTGGGAAAATCATGGGGAAATAAGCCCTCCTCTATAGAAGTTAGCCATGAGGCTCCTCTCTCAAGTGACTCCATCCTCTTTTTGCGAGAGGAATTGGAGCACATATGGGAATTTGTATGGTGTCAAGAATAGTAGGCTTGAGTAGTCCAGGGCAGAGATAATGGTGTATGTGCACACCAACCTTCATCTTATTTATAGGCAGCAGGATGAGTGGTTGAAGGGAGAAACAAAGATGTGGGATATCTTTCCTGATGATATGGGTTTGGACAACAGTGTTGATTTGGCATTGGCCAACTTGGATCTCAATGATCTAGTGTTAAAGCATGTTACATTTGATGATGGTGATACTGTAGATGGGTCATCCTCCACACTAGCAGATGCAAAGATGACTTTGGATACAAAGGAGGAGGATGGAATAGAGGAGAGTATTGGTACTAGTGACCATGATGATTAGGACAATGATGTTGATTTTGATGATGACTATGAGAATTGATGACTCACGAGTCATAAGCTACCTACTGCCTTGAGGCTTGTAGTTGTTTTGTATTTACTATTTGATATTTCTATTTTCCATTGGCATTGCACTACCCATGTAACACATTTTGATTATGATGACTTAATGAGAAAACTACAGTTGTGAGTATCTTTATCTTACCATCTTGTCTTTCTCCTATTGAATCATTGATGAATTGAATATGTATTATGAATCATGATTTATTATCTATGTTGCAATTATATTTATATGTACTATGCATAATGTTACTTTGTAAAGAGTAAAACTTACATGTAGATAAAGATTATGTTTAATATCGATAAATTTATATCATAAATAAGAATTTGTGTAAAAAATATCTAATTTTTAATATATATATATATATATATATATATATATTATATAATATATATATATATAATATATATATATATATATATATATATATATATATATATATACACGGTTTCCTGTTCCGAAAAAAGTCAACATTTATGTATACCCATACTTGAAGTTGGGAAGTGATCCAAGCAACTCCCGTGAATGCGTATGGAACGAGATGTGATTATTTATTAACTCTTTCGCCTGCTATTTGATAGATTTCCTCGTCAAATTTTTCAAGTCCAACGCACGTCGTTATGCGGATCGAGGGCTATCACGTGGCATTAATGTAGTAGAGATATGTTATTGTCCTATATATATATATTTATTTATTTATTTATTTTTTTGAGTGGAAAAACATATCATAGACAGTGGGAAAACTTACATTTATATTTATATAAAGACAAATAGGGAAAAAATGATATTTAAAAAAGGAAAGTTAATTACTCCCCTCTCTCATTAATTAAAAAGAATCTTATTTTCAAAAGAATCGAAAACAATAAAATCCAATATTCAATTCACAAGAAATGTTATTTTTCAAAAGAATGAACAAAAAATATTTCTAACTTTAGTTTTTTCTTCAATGTTATGAGTTTTTAGTTGTTTTCAAACAACTTGGTCTTTGAAGAATGGGTGTATTGCTCTGAGCCTTCTCAAACACAATCTACATGTGAGGTATTTGTGATGCATTTTTTTGGGAAGGATGTATTTCTATGGGAAGAAGATGATTTGATATTTAAATCAAATATAAGTTTTGGAAAAATAATGGTTTCTCTATCACTATTTTATTTTCATTGTGATGATAAAAATTATTATCATTATTTTTTATTTAAATTTTACAATATTTTTAGTGAATCTAGAACAATATATTTGACCTTTTTATTTTAACCTTACTATTTCTACTCAAAATTAAGTAGCATCATCGCTTGGTTTCTCTACTAAGCACAATGTAGCTTAATTGTGTTTTTAATTACTATGATAATTAACCAATGGTTATTCACTTAAGTAAGTAGCTTTCATCTCTATACCACTCCTGCATTCACTTGCAGTACTACAATCTCAAACAACATACTAGTTGGTAATCAACCATACCTAAAAAGTGCTAGATTTACATTTTTTTGGCATAAATACCGCACCTATTTTAATATACATGATTACTTTATCACTTCAATAAGTCACCTTCTCATTTATGTGTGATTTACTTTCTACAAAGAGTGGATTTATTTTTTCATAATTTAGATTGGAAGTGTGACCTTTACATTTCTTCAAAGTGTATATTGGATTGTGAGATTGATTTGAAATTAGTTAGTGACTTGATAAGTGATAAATTGTGGAAAAAATATTGATTTGTACAACTACATTTCCTTAAACAAAATTGTACTAAGGATATTTGGTGCCATGTTAGTTCATAGGTTCTATACGAGTTTTGAATTGACAATCAAATGAACATCTCTTCCATTATATGATAAGCAATTCAAGAATAATTTACTATCACTTTAGTGTCTTTGGATAGAACATCAATGGGTACCTATTATACTCCAGAGAATAACATAAATTTGACTATAAAGAGTACAAAAGTTGTCATCCTATGGACATTAATCCATCTATCAAGACAACTAGGTATCCAACCATAATACTCTCTAGATCTATAGGAAAATATCCTAAATATATGATGAATCCAAATGAATCCTACACTTTATGTTCTTTCCAATCTAAACTTATGGCACAACATTCATCAAATACTTTTTCATCAAGTAACATTCAAAGGAAGCAAGCCACATAACGAAATTTCCCTTCCAATTGTAGCATACCTTACCAATTATACTCGAGATCGACTTTGAATACAAAAAATCAAAAGAATCTAAATGGGTGTAAGCTAAATATGGTCTCACATGAAATGTTAATAACAATGAAAATATGGAAAAACAATGTTAACTTGCAGGGGATACTCAAGGTACTTTCACAATGAATTTGAATATGGTGTAAAAAAATAAAATGAGGGAAGTTGAATTAGCTTTCGAAATATGTAACTTTTATTTATATAATTTTTGTATGACTCCATGAAATCTGAGTTTTTCTAACAATGGTATGTTATTTTTCATACAAAATACAATGCATGTTTCTTTTAATGAAAATTTTGAGTACTTGAATGATGGAGTTTCCATTAAAAGTTTGTAAACTTGTAGAGAACAAGTTGCTCTTGTAAAGGTATTTTTTTCAAACCTTATAATGTTAATTAGATATCTCTTTTAGAATTATAAAATTCATTATATTCTTGGAATTACAAGGTCTTGCATTAGTGTAAGGTAATGAGATTTTGAAATTATCAAACATTTATTATTCTTAGCTTTTATTGTAGATCTTGATCTATTCTGTTGTAGTATATAATTTATTTTAAAAATAGTTAAGGGAAAAACATTTATCATAGGAGAGAGAGAGAGAGAGAGAGAGAGAGAGGCATTAAAGAAAATTGAGATTTAATTTTTTTTAGCAAAAACAATTAGATTTTTAATTTGAATATAAATTTTAGGAAACCAAAACAACAAAAACTTATGCTAAATTTATTACTCCTATCTAGAAAATTTGAATGAAAGAGTATGCACACATTCTAGAGCATGCATATGTTCTAAAGTGCATGTGCATTTTATTCTGCATACACATTCGTGGAACACACACATGCTTTTTAACTAAACATTGAAAAGGTAGATATAAAAAGAATATTCAAAAGAAGGGTTATAAGAATCTAGGGCCATCAACATGTTGACCCACCACAGATGAAATTTCAAGGCTATATTTGGCTCCTTCATGGGGATAGTAAGAATTATGAGTTTTTAACATTAGGTATTAGTTAGTCAAATTTGGATATGCTTAAGGGAACAAACCCGAATATGAGTTCCTAAAGGAATATTTTAAGCCCCTATAGCCATGAACAACACTTTGAATGACCACAAATGACATATAGAGAGAATCCTTTTCCTCTAACTATGTATATAATTACCACTAGCATTTTGTAGCACTAGTTGTGGTTCTCATGACCAAAAACATGGCTATTAGAGGAAACATGAATGTTAGGCCCTAAAGGAAGCTTCTAGCCATCTACGGCTAATTAGGATGCCTTGGATGACCATGCATCACCTTTTGAGTGTATCATTAGCCTATAGTGATGAATTGATCTGAATTGGATCCTAAAGAACTCCCTAAGTTTTCATAACTCTGTAAAATTCATGCCAAAGTTTCAAAGACTTACAAAGGTTGAGCTTATTAGAAATATTCTCGAACAGTTGTAATTTGTGAGCAGCACCAAGCAACGAGGACCCTCGGTCAAGCATGCCGACCATTGGCCCATGGTAACGCACGCTGCCATGAAACAACAAAACGGGAAGCCTTTTTTAGAAATGATGAAGGTTTCTGATAAGGGATTAATGACAAGTCGCTAATCTCATATCGCCGGGAAAACCCCTCAGAGAGAAAAAGCCCCATTCAATCTAGACCTAGAAAGTCAAAAACCGTACCAAATTTTTCGATTTCGTCAAAGGCAGGTCCCATACGAAAACTGATAAGATATCAGAAGGGCTTCTAGTGGTAAGTGGTTTCAATCGAGTTTTGCCTGATGCCACACACTGGGTGCCATGTGTTCGTCGGAAGAGAGAGAAAATCACTCACATTGGACGGGTAAACGTCATGCAACTTACTCGCCCAATATGGACAGAGACCATAGGATTTGGAGGCTCCAGATCGACAGCGGACATGCAATCCGACAGATGACTGAATTCAATGGGGTAAACAGGCTGAGTTGTATAAAGGTTTGAAGTCCAGCATGAACAATGAGTTGGCAGAGGAATCTTGTTTGCAGGCATTCTGGGAAGTTAAACGAAAATAACGACAGTTCAAACATTTCCAAGAGAAGTAACACTCAGTTTGTTATGAAACAGATGGCCACCTCTCTGTAAGGTGTTACACAGTGATGATGACACCGAACAAAGGAATTCAAATGGACAGAGGTAGGAGAACCAGAGCATCGAGAAGTGGAAACAAACAGTCAGAAAGTAGATTGGCTTTAAAGCCACGAACCGACAGAAACAAAGGAAGTAGTGAGAAAAGTGAGTAAGAAAGCTAAGAGCAGGGAATAGGGAAAGTAAGTCGAGCTGAACTGCAAAGCAAAGGCAACATCGAGATAGAGTCAAAGAGATTCAGGGAGTCTGTGTACTCCCGAGAAGGTTTGAGAGGTTCAAGCAAACTCCTCGTCATATGCCTGTCATGTATGAGTCTCAGATTGGGCTCATTCTACTGTGACCAATGGAGGTCGAGTTTTAGTAAGGAGAGTCTGTGTACTCTAGAGATTTGGGGGATCCAAGTCCAGTCCTACTGAATTATATATGTTGAGTGAGACTTAAATTGAGCTCACTATTGTAAAAAAATATGCTTTGAAAACATAATAGAGAGGCCACCACTGAAGGCTGGACCAAGAGACTAGCCTAGGAGTATTGGGTGAACTCCTTATTAAACTTGTCATGTTTACATGTTTTCGTGTTATTATTTCTCTAACTGATTTAGTGTCTATTTATTTCACAATCTTATCGATCCATTGCATAAAGTAACATAGGCACATCCATGCACATGAGTCTGTAATACCTTTAATTCTTTGTCCTGGATAAATTCCAGATCAAGTGGTATCAGAGCTCTAGGTTACTAAGGTTAGACAAACTTGTGCTAGATTTTATTGTTGAATGATAACTAGATCAAAGCTTAAATTAGGAGAAGGAGAGTTGGTTGAAACTAACCCTGAAATTGGAAGAGTCTATCCTAAGAGGAAAATGTTAGAAGAAAGTCCCTTGGCATCAGACCCTTAGTTTATGGATAGTTTCATGACCATGAGAGCCATGGTAGAGGAAATGTGTAGAGAATTAAGAAAGGTAGAGAGGAAGATGCATCAAACTCCAAATGAGATAAAGGAGCAGAAGAATCTCTCCTCCATGACCACTCTAAAGGCAAAGGGAAGGAAGAAAAACTTCCCACACCTCCTAGTAGCCTTGAAAACAAAAAGAAGATATCTTTGATTAAATTAGATGTTAAATTTGATTTACCAATATATGATGGATAGTTGAATGCAGGGAACTTGGATAATTGGATTAGATAGATTGATGTTTATTGCAGAGTGCAGAGCATTGATTTAGACAGTAGTAAGATTCAGCTGGCCAACCTATGCCTTGGAGGCACTGCCTTGGTATGGTGGGAAGGCAGGACACAAGCTGACATGAAGAAGCATGGTAAAATTAATTTTGTCTGGAGTGAATTTGTTTCTGCAATTAAAAAACAGTTCTATCCACTAGCTTATATGAAACAAGCCATTTTGAGTTGGCAAACTCTTCGACAATTAAAAGGGCAAAGTGTACAAAGTTACACTCAATAATTTAGGAAAAGATCTTTGATTATAGGAATTTATTTAGACTCACCTGAAACTCTGCTGAAGTATATAGGTGGTCTACTTAAGGCACACTATTCTCATATTTAATCCCACTAGCATAGATGAGGTATCCATTCAAGCTACACATCTAGAGGCTAGAGGCAAGAATGTGAACCCAAAAGTTGGGGGATCATCAAAACCCATTGCAAGCAAGAATAAGGGAAAAGAAAAAATAAATGGAAAGAGAGGAAGACAAATACTATACAAAAGACCAAATCTTCATGCACTCACTGTAAGAAGGATGGGCATGATGATGAACACTACTGGATTCTGCATCTGGAGCTAAAACTCAAGAAGTACGATGGCAAGAAGAAGAAGAATTCTGCAACTATTGAGAAAGATTTGGGGTCAGATTCAAGAGATGAAAAAACAATTGCAACCTCATGTATAAAAGGTAAAATTTTTGAAGCTTCTACTAGTAATTCTACACAATCTACTGACAATGAAGAAAATGAGAGGAAAAGACATGAGATTTTTCATGTTCGAGTTGTTTCCAAGCATCAAAATATTGATACTTTGTTTGATAGTGGCTCACAAGAAAATTTAATTTCTAAAGAAATTGTAAAGAAGTTGGGGTTACTAACCACACCTAAAAAAAAGACATATCCATTAGGTTGGTTATGTGATAAGGCACAACTACAAGTGACTAGACAATATAAACATAGGTTTTCTTTTGGGTCGACATTTGTAGATGAGGTTGAGTTAGATATTGTTGCCTTGGATATATGTGGAATTGTTTAGGAAGTCCTTGTATGATAGAAAAGCTATTTCCTATAGAGCTGAAAACAAGTATCAAATCGTTAAAAACGGAAGTGAATATATTGTAAGAGCTCATAAACTCAAGAATAATTATACTCTCATAAACTCAGGGCAGCTGAAAAGAATTGTAAATTCATGCAAACAATTTTTACTGATGGTTGTAAAGGAAAATAAACCTAATAAAACCAATGTATTTGAGGGATGTAATGCTAAACAACAAGCTGATTTAGAAAAAGTTGTTTCAAAATATGATATACTATTTCAAGAACCTAAAGGTCTGCCACCCAAAAAGGGAATAGTACATGATATTAATTTGAAGCAAGATGCTCCATTGCTTAACATCGGAATGTACAGGTTGTCCACTTTAGAGAATGCCAAAAATAAAGAAGCAGGTATAGGAGATGCTCGAGAAAGGGTTCATAAGACCTAGCACGTCACCTTGTGGGTCTCCAATTGTCTTGGTGAGAAAGAAAGATGGCTCATGGAGAATGTGCATTGATTACTAAGCACTGAATAAAATAACGATAAAAAATTGTTATCCCCTTCCTCGCATAGATGATCTATCAGATCAGTTGAAAGAGGTTGTTTATTTTTCCAAGTTGGACTTGCATAGTGGCTATCATCAGGTCAGAGTTGTAGAGCAAGATGCATGGAAGAATGCTTTCAAAACAATGCAGGGATTGTATGAGTGGTTGGTTATGCCTTTTGGCTTAACTAATGCTCCTGCTACTTTCATGAGAGTAATGAATGATGTACTTAGACCTTTTATTGATGATTTTGTCATGTATATTTGGATGGCATTCTTATATTTAGTAAAACATGGGAAGAACATTTAAAGCATGTCAAGCAGACTCTAGATGTTTTGAAAAAAGAGAACCTTTATGTTAAGCTCTCAAAATGTGAATTTGGCAAGACATCTTTGAATTATTTGGGTCATATTGTAGGGGGTGTTGAATTGAAGATAGATCCCTCTAAGGTTGTAGTCATTTTAAACTGGCCTAAACCCAAATTTCCTACAGAAGTCAGAAGCTCTTAGGAGCAGCACAGTATTGGAGAAAGTTTATTTCTAACTTTTCTTGATTGTATCTCCCTTACATGCTTTAACAGGATTGAACAAGGTGTTTCAGTGGGGAGGCAAACAACAAAAAGCCTTCGACACCTTAAAAGAAAAGATTAGTACAACACCAGTACTAGCACTGCCCAATCTTCAAAGACCATTTGAGATCGAAATGGATGCCAGTGACTATGCCATGGGAGTAGTGTTGATGCAGCACAGTAAACCCATATGTTATCATTCTGAGGCATTTAATTCTGCAGTAGTTATTATCCCACATATGATAAAGAATTTTATGCATTAGTAAAAAATGTGAAAAAGTGGAAACATTATTTAATGGGCAAAGAGATAGTTATACATATTGATCATCAACCACTTCAATATACAACAATCAAGACACTATAGGTGGATGGGTTTTCTACAATAGTTTCATCTTGTCATAAAATATAAAAGGAGAATACACAACAATGTTGCAGATATGTTGTTCAAACCAATCATAAATGCATCCACTATACTTAAGCATAATTCAGTATTGCATGAAAGCCGCATTGAACAATATGCTGAAGATATAGATTTTAAAGACGTATATGCAACTTTAAGTCATGGCAAACAAGTAGAAGAATTGGATTATCATGTTAAGGACCGAATCTTGTATCATTTGGGAAAGTTATGCATTCCTCAAATTGAAAGAGTAAAGATAATTCGAGAAGCACACACTTCTCTAATATCAGGTCACTTTGGTATAAGTAAAACAATTGCACAGCTACAAAGTTTTTTTTATTGGCCAAAAATGAATGAGACAATTTCTAGATATGTAAGAGGGTGTACCATGTGTGCTAAAAGCATACCCAACAATATAAAACTAGGCTTGTACACTCCACTACTAGTTCCTTCTCATCCTTGGGAAAGAGTTTCTATGGACTTTGTTGGGGGGCTGCCTAAATCTAGAAAAGGTCATGACTATTTATATGTTGTTGTGGATAGGTTTAGTAAAATGTGTATTTTAATACCTTGTAACAAACATATTACAACTGAACAAACTGCAAAGTTGTTCTTTCAGCATGTATGGGTTCATTTTGGATTACCCACTTCTATTATATCTGATCGAGATACCTAATTTGTTGGGAAATTTTGGTCAAGTTTGTGGGAATTGATGGACACCAGACTAAAGAAGAGCACAACTTTTCATCTGTAAACAGATGACCAAAAACAAGTGGTCAATAGGACAGTGATCCAGTTTCTCATAGGCTATTGCAGCAAGCATCCCAAGCTTTGGGATGAACATTTATGCTATGTGCATCATGCTTACAACTGAGCTAAACATTCTTCTACATAGAGATCTCCTTTTGAGACTTGTTTTGGTTTCACACCAAGCTCTCCCTTGGATTTTTCTTTGCTAAAGACATAGTGGTTGTTGGACACAGTGATGTGGATAGGGAAACCAAGTTCATCGAACAAATCCAAGAGATTCACCAGGCAATACAAGAACAGCTAGAAAGGAGCCAAGCCAAGGTACAAGGTAAGGCATGATAAGCATCAGATTGAGCATAGTTTCCAAGTTGGTGATCAAGTCTGGCTATATATCAGCAAAGACAGAATGCAAGGCGAAGGTAAGAATTTGAAGCCAATAAGGTATGGACCTTTCAAGATACTTGAGAAAATTGCTGAGAATGATTTTTGCCTTGATTTACCAGCTTACATGCACATCTACTCAATTGTTAATGCAGACAACTTGAGACTATTTGAACCTTCATTGATTGAAGATATCGAAGAGCAGAGTCAATTACCTTCTATTGATGATCTGTTACCTGAATATCTCAATGAGTTGTGGGAAGATACAGTTCTGGACAGGAAGGTGAGAACTACGTGTAGGGGGGATGTTGAGTACTTGAGGATTAGACTCAAAGGTTCAAAACCAAGCAGTGCAAAATGGATAGAAATTTGACAAGTGAGGAATCTGTACCCTCACTTGATTGATGCTTAAAAACCAACTTTTGGTGGTCCAAAAGATTTTAAGTGGGGAGGTCGTGATCCGAATTGGATCCTAAAGAATTCTCTAAGTTTTCATAACTCTATAAAATTCATGCCAAAGTTTCAAAGACTTACAAAGGTTGAGCTTATCAGAAATATTCTCGAATGCGTGCTAATCGTTGGCCCATCGTAACGTGCACTGCCATGAAACAACAAAATGGGAAGCCTTTTTGAGAAATGGGGGAGGTTTTTGATATGCGATTAGTGACAAGTCACTAATTGCGTATTGCTGGGAAAACCCCTTGGAGAAGAAAAAGCCCCAAGTGACCTGGACTTGGAAAGTCAAAAAACATACAGAATTCACCGATTCCATCAGAGGCGGGTCCCACATGAAAACCATCAGGATATCAGAGGCGCTTCGAGCAATAAGCAGTTTCAATGGAGTTCCGCTTGATGCCACAGACTGGGTACCATGCGTCCGGTGTAAGAGAGAAAAAACTACTCACATCGGATAGGTAAATGTCATGCAACTTACCCGCCTGATATGGACGAAGACCGTAGGATTTGGAGGCTCTAGATCGATGACAGACATGCAATTCGATGGATGACCGGATTCAATGAGGTAAACAGGCTGAGTTGTATAAAGGTTTGAAGTTCGGCATGAATGATGAGCTGGCAGAGGAGTCATGTGCACGGGCATTCTGGGAAGTTAAATGGAAATAACGACAGTTCAAACAATTCCAAGAGAACTAACACTCAGTTCGTTATGAAACAGGTGGCTACCTCCCTGTAAGGTGTTACACAGTGATGATGATGTTGAACAAAGGAATTAAAATGGATAGAGTTAGGAGAACCAGAGCATTGGGAAGTGGAAACGAACAGTTAGAAAGCATATTGGATTTAAAGCCACGAACTGATAGAAACAAAGGAAGCACTGAGAAAAACGAGTAAGAAAGATAAGAGAAGGGAATAGATAAAGTAAGTCGAGTTGACCTGCAGAGCAAAGGTTGCATCGAGATAGAGCGAGAGAGAGAGTCAAAGAGTCTGTGTAATTTCGAGAAGGCTTGAGAGGTTCAAGTGAACTCCTTGGCATAGGCCTGTCATGTATGAGTCTCAGATTGGGCTCATACTACTGTGACCAACAGAGGTTGAGTTTTAGTAAGGAGAGTCTATGTACTCTAGAGACTTGGGGGATCCAAGTCCAATCCTACTAATTTATATCTATTGAGTGAGACTCAAATTGAGCTCAATATTGTAAAAAATCTGCTTTGAAAACATAATAGAGAGGTCACCACTGAAGGCTGGACTAGGAGACGTAGCCTAGGAGTATTGGGTGAACTCCTTATTAAACTTGTCATGTTTACATGTTTGCATTTTATGTTTTCTCTAATTGCTTCAGTGTCTATGTATTTTGCAATCTTATCGATCCGTTGCATAAAGTAAGATAGGCACGTCCATGCACATGAGTCTGTAATACCTTTAATTCTTTATCCTGGATAAACTCCCATCATGAATGTTAGAGCCACTACATGGTTTTGAGATAAGATATGTTACCTAGGGCCCTAAAAATGATCTACATCTTCTCACCTCTTCTACTTTTCCTCTCCCACCCCAACCACTCATGGTCACCACTCCTTATCTCACCTATCTCTCACTCTCATCTTTCCTATAAAAATATTTGACCAACATCCCTCCCTTACCCATCCACCCTTTTCCTTTTCTCACCTACTCCCCCTTTGCCTCTTTTTCCCTACCCCATCATGCCCCCTCCCACTTGTCTCACCTATCTTCCCCTCTTCTTACCCATCCCATTTCTGACCCACAACCATTTATCTTCCTTCTGAATTAACCTCTTCTCCAAAGCCATTTATCCCCCCCCAACCCCTCTACGATTCACCTCCATCCTCCTCTAGCCCACCACAAAGACCCTTTCACTCTTCTCCACCATTCGGGTAATTTTGAGGTCTAAGATGGGACTAGTAAAGAAAATAATAAAATAATAGTTAAATGGTAATTATGTTTTAAGGGAAAGAAATAAAACTACTTTTTTAAGTGTATTTTTATCTTATCTCCTTATCTCGCCTATTTCTCACTCTTGTCTCAAGTATCTTTTAGTTTCACCTATATCCCTCCCTTACCCCTCCATGCTTTTCCTTTTCTCACTTGCTCCACTTTTGCCTCTCTTGCCTCACCCCATCATACCCTCTTCACCTTACCTTACCTATGTTTCCCTCTTCTCACCCATCCCCCTATCCCACACATACCCATTCACCTTCTCTCCCAACCCCTTTATCCCATCCAACCTCTCTACCCATCACATCCATCTTCCCCTATCATACCTCATAAAATCTCCTCCTTTTCTCCATCATTAAGTGATTTTTGAGGTAAAAAATGGGCCTACTAAGAAAAATAATAAAGAATCGTTGAAACGATAAAACAAGAGTTATGATTTTTTTAAGGAAATTTGACATTGTTTTACATAAGTTTTACTAGTTTTTAGATAAATTAATAGAAAAATCATGATTCTACCAGTGAAATCACTATTTGGTCCCCCATTAGTGTGGTTCCAACCAACAACATTGCTACTTTCCATTAAAAAATGATAGGCTATATTTGTATATTGACCTTTCTCATGCGAGATTTTTTGTTATGTCAAAATAAAGTCAACAACCTTTTAGCATATAGAATGTGGAGGGATGATCATACCACTTATTCAATAAAAGAAAAAATATCTATATACCTATAGTATGTCCTCCTCCAATCCTCAACTAGTGGTGGATAATTCCATGGGTTGTGTGAAATATAAATTGGGTAAAAACCCTTCCATCAATTAGATAATCAAATGATATCTCCTCGAAGCCTATAATCAAGATTTTTTGTTTTATCCCTCAATCCAAAGGTTGGAGGTAGACATTCCTAAAATCAATAGCCATATTTGGAAAATTCAAGGTTAGTAAGAAACCATTGAGTCAAAACCAATCATGTAGATATGCATAACTTATATAATGATTTGATAAACTCAAACATTAATTGAAAAATAAGAGGAAAACATGGTAATTCTATAACTTAGAAATACTCATGATAACTAAGAGTAAATATGGGTAAAATTGTTGTAAATTAAGTCAAAATGGAAGTGTTTATTCATCACAACATATTTAAAATGGGGACTCATCATCTCCTCCCAATTGATTACATGAAACCCAATTTTCCCTTTGAGTTCCCACATGTAACTCACCCTAGTCAATTGTTGGGTGTCCATAATCCCCTTCATTGTAATAGCCGAAGATCCTATTTAAATATAGAAAATGTGTTCCTTCCTCTTCCTCATTCGATACCATAAGTGATTTGTAGAAATCACCAAAACACCAAATTATGAGAAAGTGAAAATGTAACCTAATCCATATGGAGCCATACCTAAGTAAAGGATTAGTGGAAAATATTACCTTGTTAAGGGTCAAGATAAATTGGAGGTAACCAACTAGATTTCTATTCCTAAGATAATACCATATGTTGTGAGATATTTGAAGTTCCTCCACTTAATGGGTTCCTGCAAATTATTTATACTCTTTAATAACATACCTTTGGTGATGCTTTATTGCAACAAAGTTTCTTAGATCCTATATCATCCTCTGTAGGTATTCTTTAATAATGTGAGGTAAGGGGTACTCATCCCTTACTTGAAAACTTGTCTCAAATTCAATTCTCCCATAAAATTCAACCTCTTTCTTCTACTTAGCTAGGCCAAGGATACATGAAGTGAGAGTTCAAAGTTAGACATCCCTAACATAGGGATTCAAGTTCCAATGTGTGTTATCTTGTAATAAGAAATTAAATAGGTAAAACTCACACAATAACCTTTGGTATTTTAGGACTGGAAAAAATATATATATATCCACAAAAATCTTGTGTTTTTTTTTCACCTCATGTGGCTATCTAATTTCTATATGCAATAGTTTAAAGGTGGTCCACTAATCATGTAGCTGAATGGTATAAATCCTTGGAGGCCCTCTGCAAAGGATTTCTTTCGAGGCTAGCTCATAGGCTTGCTTTATCAGCTTTTGGGCTTATTGTAGTCGACCGTTGTATTTTTTAATTCTCATCTCCCATTTTTTATCTTGTAACGAATGCATGGAGAATCATCACTATTTTAATTTCTCTAAGATCTACAAATGAGATTCATTACCAATAATTCCCAAATGAAGCACTTCATATTTTTCTCTCCACCATGAGAGATCCGGCTTAAGTTAAAAAAATCATATGTATTGGTAATGATATCATATAATAGAACATTAATAAATTGTTCAATTTATTTGACATAGGTTTCAATATAATTGTTTGCCTTAAGCTATAGGGATTCCTATTCTTTAATATATCTTAATAGTATTTCCATTCTTCCTATCTTTGACATATTTTTGTGTATTTTATTCATTAGTTTCTTATTTTGTAGCATTAATACATTTTTTTGTTAAGAAGTGCTTGGTAAATAGGGCTAGAAAAATGAAATTCTTTTGGAGCTAAATTTAGGTTACCTCTCTTATCAATTTTGTATATTTTGCAATTGGATTCTTTTTTTTCCAATCTTTGGATGAACTGTAACTGCATTTCCATGACATATCCTAAATGAACTTGTGGCGATACCAATGACTACAACAATAGTTCCTCAATTTTCTCTGCAAGTCTTTCTTCATTTCCAGTCTGCAACAAGGTTTCCTCAAGATCCTAACCAAGTCTTATATCATCGTTAATCTAGAAAATACCCTTATCCATATCCATCTGATTCTTTTCTTCCTCATCCTTCTTAGTGTATGTATTCCTGATGGATTCAGTAATAGTGTTTTTTGGTTCTACACAACCTTCCCCTATATACCTCGTCGATGCCTATGATGAATATTAGGGTTTTTAGGTTGTAGTGACATATTGCTGAGGTTGGGATAGATTGTCTCTTAATGGTTGAACCCTAGCCCAAGGATTACTTGGTCTCCTCTGAGCCACAATCCCCCACAAAAATTCTAGCCATGAAATTTCTTATTGTTGTAGCTTGGATATGATCGTCATCTTGATAAACCCTTTGTGATACAATAATGTATCATGGTTTTTTCTTATACACACCTTTATCCATCTTCACTAACCACTTCATCAAGTAGTAGGGAATGTTTAATAATGTATCTCTCGTAGGTACATGAGGACGTAGGTGTGATAATGGTAAACTATGTTGTACCACCCCTTACATGTGATAAATCATTACATGGTGAGTGAAATCTTGTCTCATGAATTTTCCACAAATTCCTTTAAATTGTCTTACACAAATTAGGGTAGTGGTGAATCCACCCTTAAAAATGGTATCCATCTCTCATTTGGAATCTATAAGTCTTGTACCATTTCTCTCCTAGAAAAGGAAGTCTAGTCACTTAACTAATAAAACCCTATGTAAGTACAATTTCTAGTTGTAACACTCGATCCTTGTTCCATCAAAGGTTTAGGTGAATTCTAATGCAAGTTTGGCATCCAAGCCACATAACCTCTCTAGGAATACTAATTAGCAAGGTTTGGAAAGAATTTATCTCACTGTAGGATTGATTTTGATAGCCTCAAAGTTCTATGGTTCAATCATGTTGAAAAACCCTCCCATGTTTGTATTTTGTAAATTTACATTGGGAGCTTGGTTTGTGTATAATAGAAATTGTTACATTATCCTTTCATTTCCTGCGCAAATGACTATAATTTTGGGCCTTATGTGGGTCACATACTCTGCATTCATTGAGTGTATAATTTTTGGGAGAGTTGGTATTATTATTATTATTATTTTTAATGTTAGCCATTGCATAGGAGTTTCTCCTTTTTTAGGTCATTGTTAATAACCTCTTTACAATACCATATTGTATCATTATTCCCTAATTTCTTCATTACACTACAATTTATGTTAAATTGAGATGTGATATTATTTTTAATGACATCAATATTTGTAAAAGTGAATTTCTTTTTATTTTTATCTAATAAGTATATTCATATAATAATTTGGAGATTTGGAGGTTTGAAAATAGAAATATGTATATTACTCATATAAAATATAAAAATATTTTTTAAAGAGAAAATACAAAAATATGATGTAATCTTAAAAAAAAAACATTTTACATTTCTATGTTAATTGTTTTATTGTTATATATATGGAGTACTCAATTGTATTTCTTTTAAGAAAAAAATAGAAATTGAAGCAATCAAATTATTTTTTAGGTTAATTATTCCATACTTATACTTAAATAATCAATGACAATAATATTTTAATAAGTAAAAACATATTTTTTTTAAGTTAAATTGAAAAAAAAATTATTAAATTATAAAATATTCAAACTTGTTATTTTTTGAAGTAATATAAATTTAATAATTAAAAAACTATTAATATTAACTAGTATATGTTATAAAGAAAAATATCATAATTTTTTAATTTCATTTTTTTTTTTTTTACTTTTAATATCACTCAAAGAAACTATTTTACATGAATATCATATTATGTAGAGAGGGTGTGAATCTCTCCACAAATTTTCTCTATTCCTCAACCCAAACAAAATACACATAAAAAACAAAATACATGTGAATTAGTCCAAATATGGTTTTCCTAATTCCCCATACACACTCTACACAAATACATATGCAATTTCTACATAGGGACGACTAGCTCTATCATCCACACAAGAATTAACTCAACAAACCATTAGAACTAATGATTACACCTTGCATAGAATTCTACCAAGCACAATGAGATTGCAATGTCATGACCCTCCAATAAATCCTTCGATGACATCTACCAATTGCGATGAGAACCCAATAGATTTGGCCTAGAAATAACAAAACATTCCAAAAAAATGTAATCCACATATGACCACTAGTAATAACAAAAGCTGGTAATGAAAATACCAAAGTCCAAAAAAGTGAAATAACCACCCCATAAAAACAAAAAGGCCATGACCACATTATGTTTCCATTATTTGAAGACCAAGAGGCTAACAACAAACATAAAATGTACAAAACTCGTCACATGAGATAAGTGCTAGTATACCCACCTACTACCCATGCTCACTGATCCTCTTCTGAACATGAAATATTAGATGGAACCCTTGCACTAGAGCTAGGAGGAGCCATCAGATCCCTACCATTAGAGTCACAGGCTATATGGATTTCCACATCTTCTAGACGAGTTTCAATTCTATCTAAACAAAAGCTTTGGTTCCTTATCATATTCTTAACTTCTTATATGAAGGAAAACATATTTTATTTCTCCACTTACTTGTCCCTTAGTATCAAGCCCAACAAAGTCTTCATTTTCCAATGAAGAAATATCACATTTAAATATTATTCTTTCCTGCCCTAGTGTGCCTAGGGTTCAACATCCAAATTGGCATATTGTCTAATAACTTAGAGTGTGAAGGGGACTTCATTTTCTCCCCTACTATATTCTCTAGCTCATGGATTTCCTAGCGTCTCAGTCGATACCGCATTAAAATAAGTTGTCACCAAATCATGGGTAAAGAGCCTTGCCCCTCACTTTCCAAGCTGAGCTCTTCCACCACCTCCCCTCCTGCTCCTCAATGTCCTATACCTTAGCAACATTATTGATTCTCTCGGAGAAGAGTCACTATGTCTACATGGATTTCCTCTACCTGCAAAAGGACACAAACACTGACTCAACCCACCATTTGCAATACCAAGAAACCAACAAAAAAGCTTGTCACAATAACACCATACAAAAAATGTAACCTCAGATGAAGACCCCCTAGAGAGGGGAGAGTTTAATACTTCCTCGGTTAAAGACTCTTCACCCTTGACCATTAAACAAGAAAAACATCTCATGAGGACAAAGTGCATTCAACACCTAGGAGAAAATAGGTAATTACCCAATTCCCGCACCCAACGCTTTTCTAACCATACAAATAAACCGTCACAAGCCAACCTTCACATAGACTTCCAACTACAACCATCAACATCCTCCTAAGATCAAGGAAAAAAGACTTGAGACAAGCCCTAATACCAATCTATACAAACATTCTCGATGATATACCTAGACCCAAGAAAACAATTCCTACATAGAACATTACACTTGAGACTCTTAAGACCAGAACCTCTAAAGCAACTAAACATGAAACTTAGAGAAATAAAGGAAGGATTTGAGAAAGCGCAAAAATATTGTGGCTCCGAAACTGCACCAGGATCTTTGCAATGGAGACTTCTAGTTGCTGACAACACCATGCTTTGTTGACATGGCACATAACCACTCTCTATATGTTAAGGACACCTCGAATTCCTTGCCACCTAACATATACCTCTGCTACCCACAACACTACGACCTTCACACATGCCACCTTTGTGGGAAATTTGCAGCATGAGTCTGACGACCTTACCTCAACTCCTTCCCTCTGTCCACAAATGAGTTCATTGACCTTCAAAAAACATACACAAACCCTTTGCCAACTGGGTTGCTGCATGCTCATGCATGTGAAGCTCCATTTGTGTCCTCCTGTCATAAATGCAATGTTATGAACTCGAAGGTAGTGGGAACTTTGTCTGAGGCCTTGTTCCATTTGTCTTCACATCCCCTATTTCAAAAAATATTTAATCAAAAGAAAATTTACACATTTTTAATAATAAAATTTTTATATTTAATTCTTTGGGGCTAATTTTCTTATGAAGATACTCTATAAAAGGAAATTTAAGATTAAAAAAAAAAATTAAAATAAAATGTAATTGTGCCGAGAGGCGCTCTACAACCCATTATATGAGGGAGATGTTGTCACGTAATGTTACATTAAAAAATATTAAAAAAAAATGTAACGTTACATAAAACATGTAATTTTTACATTAAAAATTAAAAAATATTAAAAATATATATATTGTTGGTTAATATATATTGTAATATGATGAAGATATGTGTAAGGTTCCTTTAAAAAAAATTAATTAAATACACATTAATTTTAAAAATTAATTAAAATAAAAAAATGTGTCGGCTAATATTAAGAAACTCAATTTTGAAAACAATATATATAAAATTTGAAAAGAACTCAATTTTGAAAACTATATATATACAATTTAAAAAGAGATCAATTAGCTTATTCATGAATAACAAAGAAAATTAGGTAAAGGAAGTAGAGGATTCAATTTAGCATATCCTCTAATAATAACCAGGTAAATTTAGTGGTTTTTAGATTTTTTGTTGTGTGATTTCTGTAATAATAATAACCCAGTAAATTTATATTTCTTGGAGTTCACATTTAGGTTAATAATAACCCGGTAAAGTTATATTTCATGGCTTCACATTTAGGTTTTCTGTTGTGTGATTTATGTAATAATAATAAATATGTACATTTATATTTCATTGCCTTCAAGTTGTTAGCTGTATGAAGGTAAACTCAATATAACATAAGGCGCTCAATAAAATTAGTAGGAGTGAGGGGAAATATTGAGTAGAATGTAATATTTAGGGTGGGTGTGACCTCAAATATTATGTAAAATCTAATAATATTACATTTTAATTAGTATTTATCCCCATCAGTGGCCACTATTTATTAGGTGGGGGTGGTTATAAATATAGGGTAACATATGATATTGTAATATTATATTTTACGTAATCAATATATTTGTGACAATTAATATAGATGTGTTCCATCAATAAATTTAATTAATAAGCAGATAAAAACTTAATATTTACAATATGACAAGATTTCTAATCATGAATATTTAGCATGGATATTAGTAACTTCTAAGTAGGTTTTTTAAAATACCATGAGCCAATACCCACAAGAGAAAAATAGAGAGGGAGAGGAGGGAAGAAGAGAGAGAGAGAGAAAGAGGGAGTGAGAGAAGAGGAAGAGATAGAAAGGGAAAGGAAGAGGGAGAGATATATAGATAGATAGATAGATAGATATGGGGAGAGAGAGAGTGTGTGTGACATGTTTAGGGGGTTGAGATAGAGAGAAAAATAAGGAGAGATGGAGGGAGGTATAAATATAGATGGTCGGGGGAGAGAGGAAAGAAGAGAAAGTTAGGGAGAGGCAGATAGAGTGAGACGGGGGAGAGAGGGAGGGGAAGAGAGAGAAGGAGAGGGGGAGGGAGATAGACACGAAATGGAAGGTGGAGAGAGAGGGAAGAAGAAAGAGTCTCATAGAGACAAATATAGACATAGAAGTTAGATCTAAAAAGTCATGAATATTTTATATTTTCACTAAAATAGATGTATTGATTTCAATGTAGTTGTTGATTTCTAATCCTATTTGATCACATGCACTGTATGCATTGATTTCAATGTAGATGTCGATTTATAATTTTATTTAATACCTTATGCTAAATGCATTGATTTCGGTGTTGATGCTGATTTCTACTCCTATTTGATTGTTTGCATAGGATTCATTGGTTTAAGTGTAGATGTTGATTTCTAATCCTATTTAATCGCTTACACTATATGTATCGATTTTAGTGCAGATGTCGATTTCTAATCATATTTAATACCTTACATTAGATGCATTGATTTTAGCGTAGATGTTGATTTCTACTCATATTTGATTGCTTGCATTAGATGCATTGGTTTTAGTGTAGATATTGATTTCTAATCCTATTTGATTTCTTGCACTGGATGCATTGATTTCAGTATAGATGTTGATTTCTAATCCTATTTGACTATTTTCACTAGATGCATTGATTTTAGTGTAGATGTCGATTTCTGATTTGATGCAACAAGATGTATGTTGTACATTAATTTCAAAATAATTAGATTAATAATGTGCATTGATTTTCAATGTAAGTACATCTCTACCTCCTCCATCTATATCTCTATCTCCTATTGTCTCTCCTTCTCTATATCTCTATCTTAGCCCCTAAACATACACACTACCTCTCCATATCTATCTCCCTCTCTCTCTACCACCCTTTCCCCTCCCTCTCTCTCTCTCTCCCTCCTTTTCCCCTCTCCCTCTGTCTAACATTTCTCTCTCCACATCTATATCTCTTCCTCCATCTTTGTCTTTGCCTCTCTCTTCTTCCCTCTCCTCCCTATCTATATCTCTATCTCCCCTTGTCTCTCCTTCTCACCCCCAAAACATACACACACTCTCTCAGTGTAAGCACATAAAAGTTATTCAACCATAAATATAATACTTGAATTTTCATCCTAAATAAAATGTTTGCTTACCCTAAATGTTTGCTTCTTGAAACTATAAACTATTTATTATTGGGTACATTCTTATTATTCTCATTTTCCATCATTCAATATTGTTAGAAAATAACTACCATATTATTTGGGGTTTAACACTCCATAAGTCACAATGACTAAATTTGGAGAAAACTACTATTAATATTGGAGAGAAACAAAGACAAGGTATGTTGTTTACGACAGTAGCTCAAGTTAAATATTTGAATGGTCTATGATTCCAACTAATTTTTTCATATGATCGACATGAGGAAATGGAAAAACTAATAGGTGTGACAATATGAACAGTAGAAGAAAATAGTTTCAGATTGATTGCAATGAAGATTGTTTGTAATTGATTATATTCTTAGTATTCACATTTTCTATCTATCAAAATTGTTACATTGATACTTTTCACTCAAATTTTGTATTTCATCATTTTTCATCATTCAAGTTAAGTCTCTCTCATCTCAACAAACTGAGGTAACTAAGTAAATTTTAAATTAAATTGACCAAATTAATCTTAGACATATTTAGCATATTTGAAATGATGAAAATAATTAGATGTTCATCAAATTTTTTATGACCCCACACGACTGAAACCAACCTAGATCCATCTTAACGTTGGATCTATCAAGCGCCGAGAGGAATCAAATCTCTCGAGGTGCAAACCTTTCCTCAAATTTTGCACTCAAAAAATAGGTTTGCACCTCGAGAGATTTGATCCCTCTCGTCGCTCTTGATAAATCCGGTGTTAAGATAAATCTAAAGTGATTTTATAAAGTTTTTTTAATGAAATAATAAAATTGTAAAAATAAAAAACAACTTTTTTTGAAAATTAAATTATAATATATATAAGATAAATTAAAAAAATAAATTTAATTTTTAAAACCATTTTACTAAATATTATTATTTAGTATTATGCTACCACTCCAGACAAATATTCAATTATTATATAAAACAATATTTTTTATTTTCTTTAAAAAGAGATTTACTTTCTTAAAAATTAATAATAATAACAACTAGATCATAACTAAATCAAACATTAAAAAAACTAATAATAAAACAAAATAATAACCAAATTAAACATTAACTTAGTATATAAGATTCTTAAATAATGCAAAGAATCTCCATATAAATATACATACTCTACCTGGTTTTAAACCTATTCTCACACGTTGAAACTTACGGTCGAAAATATGAATACCTATAGTTTTGCTTCAAACTAAACTTATCTGCCCGTAAAATCGAGTTTTGGTGTGCCTTCAACAACAGTGAAGGGAAATCCTACGTTTTCCATAATTAGATTTGGCGCAGTAATCTATTGGCTACGCATGGGGCAACGGAATCGGAAGAATCGAATGAGTAGTCTGTAATAATTCAACGTGGCTACGCATGGGGCAACGGAATCGGAAGAATCGAATCGAGTAATCTGTAAGATCTTCAAACGAAGGCCATTATTTCTACATCTGGTATTTCTCTGTCCAGTAAGGTCAACGGATCGAAATTGACAGTATCTAGATAAATACATTTGCAGATCGAGCGTTTAGAGAAATTGCACCAGTAGCATTTGTAAAATACTATAAGGGTTCGGAATAGTCATGAAGTATGGCTAGCGTAGAGTTAAATCTGAAAAAATAAGCAGAAAGAAAATTGGCCACATGTTTTTTTTGGGTGCGCTTCCATTAGAGCTATTCCTACCGAATGAATATTTAAAAAAATCTGTGTTCCAGCTATTTATACCGATCGTTTGCTCACTCAACGATACTCAGTTTGGGTTATGTTATCGAATGGAGTTTCAGAGAGCTATTTTGATCTTTTGTGTGCTCTTTCTGTTGGCCCGGATCGCGAATTGTAGTCCCCCGGGTCCCGTGGTTGAATGTTCTAATGGATTTACAAACTGCGCTGTTTCGAACGCTTATGGGGTGTTTCCAGATAGAAGTATCTGCAGGGCTGCCCAAGTCGTGTATCCTTCCACAGAAGATGAGCTTCTGGCGTCTGTTGCCGATGCCGTTCAGAAGAACCAGAAGATGAGAGTTGTGACGCGCTACGCCTACAGTATTCCCAAGCTGGTATGTCCCGGTGGGGGATTCCGGTCTCATTATCAGCACTCGGGATCTAAACTAGTTTGAGGATGACGTTCCATAGCGGTATAACCTTAAAGAATCTCATTGATGCTGCTGCCACAGAAGGCCTTGCTTTGTCTCATTCCCCTTACCGGTTGGGTGTAACTCTTAGGGGGGAATACTAGGCACCGGTGCTCATGGTAGTTCCCTGTTTGGCAATGGAAGTGCTGTTCACGAATATGTTGTAGGGATGAGGTTAGTAGTACCAGCTTACCATGCCGAGGGATATGCTAAAGTTGTGAGTCTTACTGAAGCAGATGAGGATCTCAATGCAGCCAAAGTTTCGTTGGGCGTTATCGGTGTCATTTCCCAGGTAGTAATGGCCTAGCAAAACAATTGAACGAATTGAATTTCATCATGAGCATACTTTCATTTTATTCTGGTTTGGGATATAATCGTTTGAAACACGACTATCAGTTATAGAGCTAAAGGCGTGTTATTCATTTAAATGAGGTTTTGTAGATTTTTTATTCATTCTCTAGATTGATTTTCAAGAGAATATGGTAGGCATATGCTTGTATTAATGCTTATATTGTAGTGTGTTAGATAATTTGTTGGGTTGCATTGAGTTTTAATAAATTTTAAAAAATTGATGTTTGAAGGGAGCAAGATTGTTTCCATGTGGCTGGAGGCTCACCAATTTCTTAGAATTTTTCAAAGCATACCTAGTTTTACAAACACCCCCTTATATCTTGGTTGTAAAGGATAGAAACTCTTCAACACTTCTGTTCTTATCAAGACTTGAGATTCTTAAGAGTTGTAAAATCAAATTTAATAATAATATTTTTGTTACAATGGTTTTTTTTGTTATATATTTATTCATGGTAAATATAAATGAAACTTTTAAGCTATATCAAGTTATCAAATACATTATATTTTAATATGGTTTGCCTTAGTTTAATAATATATTAGTATTTAGTTGTTTTAAAAAAATTAAATTTATTTATAATCAAAAAACACAATTTATACATTATATTATTTATGCATTAAAAAATATTATAATAAAAAAAAATGTAAAGATAAATTTAAAAAAAAACAAACCTAAAACCAATAATCTATAAAATACCATCAATATTTATTCCATAACAATAAACATTCAATAATATTTATTCCATAACAATAAAAATCCAATTGGAATAGTTAATGGTTAATTTAACTTTGATCATGCATAACCTGCTTTTTGCAATTAATAAAATTGAAACTCTGAATATTTGATGAGCAAGAAGCAAAGTCAATCTTAATATTGGTGAATACAAATTTATAAATAACAGAAGCTAAGGCTGATGTTTTTAAAGTTAAAAGTTATGAATATTTTAGGTGATTGTTTCTTTAGAAAACTATAAGAATTAGGGATAATCTTAGAAATGCATGTCTTAAGGACAATGCAGTAAGAGGTCCAGGTAATTATTGGTGCATTGATTTTCCAGTTTCCTTCTTGCCATGTTGACAATCCATAATGCACAAAAACATTTCACTTTTCCGGAATTGTGGCTTTATTAGATTCTTCCACTTATCTCATAGTTTTGATAGCCGATCTCCTATAAGTACTGTTGTTTAGAAGCTGCCCAAGGGATTCAATAATTTCATGCTGTGATCGTTGGATTAATCTCATTGAATTTATTGTGGCTTCACGAAAATGCTTCCACTTATCTCATAGTGTGGATATCCGGTTTGCTATAAATACTGTTGTTTAGAAGCTCTCCAAGGGATTCTATAATTTCATGCTGTGATATTTGGATGAATCTCATCGAATATTATGTATACTATGTTGTGTTATACAGGTAACCCTGCAACTACAACCTTTGTTTAAACGTTCCATCACAAACGTTGTGAAGGATGATTCGGATCTGGAAAGCATGATTGTGCAGTTTGGCCTGGAGCACGAATTCGGAGATGTTATATGGTACCCTGCTCAAGAAAAGGTTGTCTATAGAGTGGACGATCGAGTGCCCGTTAATTCTTATGGGGATGGGGTAAATGATTTCATCGGTTTTCGGTCCACTTCAACGGCTCTTTTAGCCAGCATCAGGGATGCAGGTAAGAGAAATGCCAATGTCAAAATCCAGAATGATAATGATTTAATCAATTATTTGTTTATTTTATTTTTAACTTGATTAACCTGATTTGATCGTAGGTTTTAGAATATATCGGAAATTTAACTCATAAGAATGAAATCTAATGAAGGCAAACTTTCTTCTTCCCATCAAAATTTCCCAAATATTCTAAAATCTGAAAAGAATAACTCTAGGGTACAAGAATGTGGCGATGAAACTGTATTATGAAAATAGGTTTCACGTGCAGATAAATCAAATACGGTGCATATTCATTAACATATTCAGAACCTAACTGCCATTGCATCATACAACCTAATATTTATAGTTTCATGAGTATTAAACAGATAATCGTTGAATTTCCAGACAGAAATGATCAATTAGTAATGAACATGGGTTTCACGTGAAGATGAATCAAAACTGGTGGATATTTATTATCATATTTAGACCTTGACTTCGATCGAATCCTACAATCTAATATCTTGTTTCATTAATAACAAAAAAATATCTTATTTCATTAATAACAAAAAAATAATGGTTGAACCTATTTTAACCTAACAAAAAGGGTCCATTAATATCGATTTAACTTGCAGATTAATCGAATATGGTACATATTTATTAACGTATTCAGACTTTAACTGCGATTTTACCATACAACGTAATATGTATAGTTCCATTAATGTTAAAAGAATAAGCATTGAATTTTTTTATTCCCATGAAGAAAGGTCAATTAGTGAAAATATATATCTAATGAAAACTTGAACGAGATAAGGTCAATATTCGGTGTGTATGTAGCAGTCAATTCCCATGAAGAAAGGTCAATTAGTGAAAATATATATCTAATGAAAACTTGAACGAGATAAGGTCAATATTGGCTGAACGAGATAAGGTCAATATTGGGTGTGTATGTAGCAGTTTTTTTTGCAAGGTGGACAAAATTTCAGAGCATAGTTTAATTATTGTAACATTTATTGTAACATTTTTATGCTTTAAAGCTCAAATTTGAAATAATATATTTTGTTTAGGGCATTTTTATACTCATATGATAATTTTAAACTATATAACATATATTATATAAAGCTTTATTTATGAAATTGTCTCTAGTCTGGGAAGCATTTGCAGTAATGATGTTTTAGTAAAGTAAGGAGTGCGAAATATTCATTTGTCATCAAGATTTTTAACCATAAAACACTTTATCTTTGTAAGTTGAAAATTGAGCTAAATTCCAAAATGAATTTGTTTAATTTACTTATTTTAAACAATTATTTAAATTAAAATACAAGTTTAATTTATTTCTATATGGTATTTTCATAAATCATAACAGTAAATTGTATTTAATTAATTATTATTAATCATAAGTAATTTAATTTATTTTATCATGAATTTAATCTGGTAATTTATTTATATTTAAATTATAATGGTTAAAATATTTTCTTAATAAATTTTTAAAATTTTAAAATACTAAATTAAAAATATACTTTTCTATATCATTATTAATCTAATTTTATTATATATTTATTTTTAAAGTATGCTAAGTGTTTAAATGATAACAAGTTTTTCTCATCACACTTTAATGAAAAGTTGTAATTAAATATATTTAATTATTTGCATTTTATTAATAAAAAATTGTGATTATATAGTTTGAGAGGGCCTAATGGTTAACAAAATGTGTTTTCATTAAGAGGTCACAGGTTCAAAACTAGACGGGGTAGAGTATGTATGCTTTCATAGACTTAGCACTCAAAAAGTGGGTCCCTAGGGGGTCTCATACACCAATTTGATGTATGGCTTAGCTGCCACTATATATAGTATATATAATAATATAGTAATATAGAAATATATATAAAATTAATTTTTTTTTTATATAAATAGATACACTTCTAATTTTATGATTTAAGCTTCTACCAATACCAATCCTATTGTCACATACATTTTAAGTTTTATAAATTTGTGATTATCTACTTCACTAATTTTTTTTTAATACATATATATCTATTGGGACAATGACCTTTTTTATTTTAAATTATTCATCAAACATTGATTAATACTATTATTTTGTAAATTTGATGTTTAATAAACATTTGAATGATACCTGAAGACTAAGGTAGGTCACTCCTCTTCTACACCAATTTCATTTGAATAACATGTGAAGACTGAGGTAGGTCACTCGTCTTCT
>APFE031493328.1:42090-61900 GCA_000404065.3 Pinus taeda | reverse complement strand
CTCAACGCAATGGGGACCATTGCTTCCTAAGGGGGGAGGAATGATCCAGGTGGATGTTGGTGGCCACCCACCTATCCCATTTGGACCCCCACAATTTTCACTTTCAGCATTTTCAGTTCCTTAATTGTAGCACAACTTACTATTTTTAGCAGTTTTTCGGGTCCTGAACTTCCGGAGCCGTTTTGAGGCCCTAAACGACGTTTTTTGGGATCCCAGGGGCAACACGGGACCAGTGTTGCCGTTCCAACAATGATAGTGCTCGAATAGATCTTTCTAATGAGCTATTGTACGCGTCAAACGGAGATCATATGCTAAAGTTACGACCCCGGGAAGTTGATGTACCAACTTACCCCCAAACGGGGCCCACAGTTTGGCGTTTCATCTCCTAGGGTTAGGTTTTGGAATGTTAAGGGTTTTTCATTGTTTCTCAACAATAAATAGGCCTTCGAGCCTCATTGTAAGTCAGTTCAGAGGCATGTAGCCCACACATCTCTTCTCAGAGATAGCTACCATCGCCCTAGCTAGTTTATTTCCATTTCTGATTGTAAGCATATTTCAGTATTTTCCATTAATGAAATGAAGTATTATTTCCGCTGCATATTTGTGTATATGGTTATCTCTGTAATTTGTTGCGTTCCTGTTTAAATCCGGATCAAATATGTAAGTAGGTTTTCTGGAACTTTAAACCCTAACGAAATCAACTCTTAATAAACAAATAACCCTTTCGAATTGAAAACAAAATTAAAACCATGAATGGGTTTACATAGAATTTGACAAACAGTAGTGGAAAAACATTACATAGGGTTGTGAGTCTACATAGAAATGCAAACATAGTGAAAATAGCTACACATTACCTAGAAGTCAAGTTGTCAGAAAGTTCCAAAACCCTAGTGACTTCCACACTCCAAAAAAGGGAACCTGTAATAGACTTTGAACCCTTAATAGTTAAAAATTCCAAAAGAAATCTAGAATAGAAAAATCATATAAGGAAATTGTATACACGATTAAATTAAACCAAGGTTTTACTTGAACATCGACAATGCCAAAAGGGAAAATCCCCTATATAATGTTACATTATTTAAATGAAGACAGAGCCCTGATGGCTAGTGCCCATATGCTCTGAAAACATTCCTCACCAAAGAAACGCCACAAACTCTAAAATAAGTCTCCGATTTGCAAAGTCCACTAAAGAACAAATTAAAACATTAAAAGAATTTTGAGTAACAGTTATTTAAGTTACTTCTATTAAAAATGTGAATAATTATGAGCACAATGAGAATCTAATGGACCAAAGGGTTTGATACTATAGTGGATAGCGAAAACATTCATAAAAACTCACCCAAAACAAAGAATTAACAACGAAAACAAAGTTGGAATCATTCATGACAGGACATCAAGAAAAGGAAATAGCAGGGAAAGAATTCGAGAGGCGAGCACCTCCCCGCTCGAATGTCCCATGATGAAGCTCCTATCCTGGAACAGCAGGGGCATGGGGCACCCCTCCAAAACAACTACCTTAAGAGACCTTCTTCATAATGAGAGACCCGAAATCCTATTGATTCAAGAGACCAAACAAAACCAAAACGAAATGCAGAAGATCATAGACGCCCAAAGGCAATTCTCAGGCGTCATTAGCAGCTCTAGAGGAGCTTCAGGGGGAACTGTAACCATGTGGAACAACCAAAATTGGGACTGTAATTCAACCACTTACAACCAAAATTGGATAAGGACCAATCTGAACAGCAAAGAGGAGAACTGTGATCTCATCATATACAATTTTTATATTCCCAACCATTACAGAGAAAAGGAGCAGTGCTGGAAGGAACTGAAAGAAAACATAGATAATGAGCAAAATTCAAACATCATATTAGCTGGAGATTTCAATTTAATCCTCCATGCGAACGAGAAAAGAGGAGGAAACTTCATGCACGATCCCTTCAGAAGTCAGTTGGAGGGAATAATGCTAGAGCATGAAATGGTCGACATCATTCCAAAAAACCGAAAATACACATGGAACAACCGAAGGCTGGGACCAGGCAATATTATGGAACGATTGGACAGAATTTTGGTCAATATCACCCTCCTCTCTTCCTTTGCAGCTTGCCACACCAAAATTCTCAGCTCCACAGCTTCTGATCACTTCCCCATTCTTCTCACGATGGAATCTCACCTCCAGTTGGGACCAATTCCATTCAGATATAATCCGCTATGGAGAAACAACTCTTCGGCCGAAGCAATTATAGAGGCCACCTGGAAACAGCACGTAGAAGGTTCCCCCAGCCATATATGGGAAACCAAAATCAGGAGTGTAAGAAAAGCGCTCAAAGAATGGGCAAAAATCAGCTATCAAGAGCCAGAGAATTTAAAAAAAATAAATAAAGCAAGACTTGGAGGAAGTCCAGAAACAAATAGAAGATCAAGGACTCTCCCAACATCTAAAAAGCAAGGAATGGGAAATACAGGGATAGCTCATGCACATCAATAGAGATGAATAGATAAAGTGGAGGATCAAATCGCGACAGCTATGGTTGAAAGAAGGAGATAAGAATACAGGATACTTCCACAGACAAGCTACAACTAGGAAAACTAGGAACAATGTTAGTGCTATAAATGATAGTGAAGGCAATCATCACAAGAACCAAGAAGACATCAAGAGGGAAGCCTCCCTTCATTTCAGGATCCTTCTCACTGAAGTTCAAGAAGAAGTTGACTACTCTGAGTTGCTGCAATATCTCCCCAAAGGCATTACTCAGGGAATAAATGAAAGCCTAAATCGAGAAATAGAGGAGGAAGAGATTAGGAAAGCAATCTGGACCCTGCAGCCGGACAATTCACCTGGGCCAGATGGATTTCCAATCAACTTTTATAGAGATCATTGGCAGCTGATAAAAAAAGATATGGCAAAAATGCTGAGAGGAATACAAAGGAAAGGGAAAATGGGAGGTTTTACTAATTCAACCTTCCTTGCTCTCATTCCCAAGGAAAACCGACCCACATCATTCTCCAGGTTCCGGCCAATATCTTTGTGCAACACTTCATACAAGATCTTTACGAAAATCATAGCTATGAGACTCCAGCCTCTCCTTCCATCCTTGATTTCTGAAAATCAAGGTGGCTTTCTGTCTAATAGGAAAATCCATGACACCATCATTTTGGTCCAAGAAGCCATCCACTCTAGCACCTCTAGACAAGAGAAAGGATTTGTTCTCAAACTCGACTTGGCCAATGCTTTTGACTGGATAAGGCACTCCTTCTTGTTTGCTGTATTGGAAAAAATGGGTTTCAATTCCTCTTTCATCAATACCATTGCTGCTTGCATATCAGGACCTTGGATATCACCCCTGATAAATGGTCGACCCTGTGAAGCCTTCCAATCCTCTAGAGGATTAAGGCAAGGCTGCCCTCTATCCCCCTACCTTTTCATTCTTATGGCTGAATCCTTCAGCAAAGCTTTGGATCACAATAGAAGAGTCGGCCTCATAACAGGCATTAAATTTGGGAATGGAGTCAAGAACATTAACCATTCTCAATTTGCTGATGACACTCTATTGATTGGAGGGGCCTCTACTACCATAGCAAGGCGCTTCAAACTCCTCCTTGATCAATACATGGACTACTCAGGGGGAGCGGTCAACTTCCACAAAAGTTGCGTCTATGGCTGGAACATTTCTAATCAAACAGCTCATAGTATTGCCAACATCTTTGGAGTCACTTACAAAGCAAAATGGGATCACTTCTCCTACCTTGGGATGCCGGTCAGCCTGGGACCATTAAAAGCAGCGACATGGAATGAAATAATAGACAAAGTCAAAAGGAAAGTCCATCAATGGGGAACTCTTTGGCTCAACCCAGCAGGCAGATTAATCCTGCTCAAATCAGGTATAACCTCCCTTCCTCTATATAGATTTACTCTTTATCAAGCCCCTGTTATCTTTCACCACAAACTGGAAGTCGCACTCAGAAATTTCCTGTGGCAAGGAGGGAAAAAAGAAAAGAATAGATTTAACTTGGTCAGTTGGAAAAGTGTAATCCAATCTTAGGATAGAGGAGGCCTTGGAATAAGAGCTCCTAAAATTCTCAATTTAGCATTTGGGATTAAAATGGTCTGGAGGCTAATTAATGGACCAAAAGCGTGGTGTAAGAAAGTCATAGAAAGCAAATACCTCAATGGCACAAGACAAAGGCTTCTAGAAGATGGCATTCCCAATAGGGATTCCTCCAAAATTTGGCACCTCTGCAAGAAAGCAATCCCATTCCTCAGGCAAAACACTTCAAAAATTCCTGGAGGAGGGGACAGCATAAAATTTGCCACTGATAAGATAATGGGACTCCAACCTCTTAATGCTATTGAAGAAGCCCACCCGATTATCCATTATCTCAAAAGAAAAGGCATTCAAAGACTTGGACAAATCTCGAAATGGGATCCAGAGACACACGCCTGGACAGATTGGGATTTCCCAGGTATCCCAACATCCTTGGAAGCGAGCTTCAATGCTCTCAAAGCAAACCTTCATAACAGAGCCCCAATTAAAAAAGAAGCAGCAGATGGACTTCGTTGGGATCCCACAGGATCAAATTATACCATCAAATCAGGGCACCAATACATCTGCAACAACACATATCAGATACCCATCTGGAATCATTGGAGAATAATCTGGAAATCAGAGGCCATCCCAAAAATTAAATTCTTCACATGGCTGTTATTAAAAGGTAAAGTTCTCACAGCGGAAAATTTACGCAAGAGAGGGATCAACGGTCCATCCAGATGCCCCTTCGCCAAAAGATGTTGGACCAAAATGTCATCCATGGGGAATATAAATTGGCACCCTCAGCAAAACATTGCTGAGACATTGTATGAATGGAAAAAGAATTGCCCATGGAAAGACAAGAGTAGGATTGTGAGAAGAATTTGGGACACTATTCCTCACTCCTTATTATGGAGAATTTGGCTCTCAAGGAACAAAAATATTTTCCAAAATAAAGAGACCAATGTTCGAACAACATGCAGCAAAGCCCACATTTTGGCCCAGGAGGCAATAGCAGCCAAACACAAGGGAAAAATCCAAGCAAAGGATTACACAGTGGAGGAAAGATTTGTCATCAGCCACATCCTGGAACGACCAGGACAAAATCAGGAGACTCAAAATACTGACAGATTGCAACAAACCAAAATAAAGGATTGGGAAATCAGACTATCAGCTCAAGATTACAAGACATGGATACAGAGCAACAATTGCACAACATTATATTTTGACGGGGCCTCTAAATCGAACCCAGGGCGAGCAGGTGCGGGAGGAATAATATTGAATGAAGCAGGGGACAACATTTGCAGCTATGAATGGAGCTTGGGAGAAAAAACAAATAACAATGCAGAGGCACTAGCCTTATACCAAGGATTACTTCAACTAAAAAACCTGGGTATTAAAAGGGCTTTAGTTTTTGGGGATTCGGCAATAATAATACGTCTCATGATCCACAATCAGAGATCCCCCAATAGCAATCTTCAGCAGCAAATAGAGCGTATTAAGCTCCTCCTCAAAAATTTTGATGACATCAAGTTCTACCATGTCCTTCACACTCTAAATAAGAAGGCAGACAAGCAAGCGAACAACGTTGTTGGAAGAATGGCAGGAGCGTTAAGGTGTAACGAAATAGACAGCTTCCACCCATTGCCATGAAAAAGAAACATCATTGCATAGTTCAGCAACGCTTGGTCAAACAAGTGTGCGATGGACAAGGACTATTCAGAAGCAGGACTCTCTTCAGTAATCACAGCACGCAAAAATAAGCTCACCCGACCCTAGTCAGAAGCAATTACTTGAGCATAAACATCAACGATCATTTCAACGCCGACACCATCAGAATAGGATCAGCAAAGGAGGATCGTCTGAAGGATTTGGCTCAGACCAACATCCTTCTCGTGATACTGGATTTTTCTTGGAATCCCGACCACCGCCCGCTTCATGCTATAAACTTAACTCTTAGCTCCCAAAGTATTACTCATCAGCACACTCTTGGCGATAAAGATATAGTGCAGAAACCTAAACTTGGAACGAGCGAGCCTTCTCGGACTCACTGGCGGGACTCCACTCTGGTATCATATTTTCATTTTCTGTTTAGTTTCACCCTAACCAGTGCTTTGGTAACTTTCAGGAACGCAAAAGCCAGAGCTTGGGAGGTCGCTCTTCCCTCAGCTCTCCTCTCTGCTCCCTCAGTTCCACCAGCTCTCCTCTCTGCTCCCTCAGTTATTCCCCCCATTTAGTTCAGCCCTGTTTCTCCATCCTCCTCCAACTTGAACTCCATTTGTTACGCCTTCTCTCTTAGCACCCGGCCCCTGGACACCCTCTCCTCGGCTACGCACTGTTGGATCCCCTTCTACTCTTTCTCCTCAAGCAGAACGATTAGATCTTTCGTGGGCTTGGTCCACTCTCCCGCCTGTTATAATTATCGCATTCGTGACAGTCCATCTAAAATCTCTCTCAAGTTCCCCTCCTACCTCGCCTCTGTTTTCAATATCTTCACCTACCGCACCCTCTGCTCACCAATGGCGCGCAGCGAGGACTGCCTACACTGTGTTGATTTGCTGGCAGAACTGGAAGAAATAAGGACCTAGCAGACTGTCCTCGATGACAAGAAAAAACTCCTGGACGCCAGATTGGAAGAACATGACAGACGTCTCAAAGAGCAAAGTCGAAGGCTTTTTGAACAAAACCGCATCATGACTGAAAAATACAAGGCGGAAATTCAGTTGTTTATGCACAAAGTAGCATCCCTCCAAGAGCAGTTTAGACAGCTTACCAATCGCTACGCCCATGCTGAGGAATCAATATCTATACTCAAATATATGATGGACAAAAGAAACACCATTGCCACTAGCTCTTCTAGCGTTAAGTAATAAGCAAAAGATGATTAGCCAGAGGAATCTACAGCGAGGCACATTCAACATATAATGATAGATTAAATGTACTGTAGATGCATCTTTATGTTATTTTCTTTCATCAGAATCTATAGTAGCACAGTTTTAGACAGTAGTAAAAGCAACAAATTAAGGATCAAGGAGGTGGTCTCGTTTTGTAAACCCCTTGATCAAAGACAAATATCGTATATCATGTACCAGAGGAGACTAAACCCCTGGAATTTTTCAGAATATAATATATAGCAACCGAACTTTAAAAAAAAAAAACAACGAAAACAAAGTTCCAAGGCAACCAACTCTCCAAGTGTCGCAAGGAGAAAAAACCTAATAGTGTTGACAAAGTTTATTTGGAGAGATCAAAAGACAACCATCGATGTCGTAGGTCGAAAGGATTCTGCATGGAAATCTCATAGATCAACACGTGGAAGGATCTAGATGGTGATATATATCTATATAATGTCAACCAAAATACAATGAAATTGATATGAAGAACTTGTGAACAATTGTAACACATTTAAATGATGAAAACCAATAATGTGTATTAATAAAGGTTCAATAACGTATTATATTACTACGAGATATGTATATAAATAGGTTATGTATCATGTGATGGATACGTGATAAACTCTCTTGTGAGGATTGAAGCATTGTTGTTCTAATTAGATTTTGGTGATAATATTGATGATTATATCGTCATAACCATGGTATAAATATAGGAACATAAAGATATATTTATATAACCATGGTATAAGTATAAGATCCTAGTGATACATACAAATATGTAAGCATAAGTCAACATTTTAACGGATAGGAAAAGTGATATTTTCACTAGTGGAACTAATCAACTATTTAAAAGAAATACTTTACATCATCAAGGGTTTACATCATCAAGGGTTTAGTAGGTAATGATATCTAAGCTTAAAGATAATATATTGAAGGAAGAAAACATTTTAGTAAAGATATTAATGTTTGAATATGAAATTCTCAAAGAAGTTAGTTGATGGATTACGAATAAAAATCCACAAAGAATATGGCCTATTGAATAGTAGCTTTATAATGTAAGATAGATTTTTATAAATTAGTTGAAGAAAAGTACATAGCTTTTATATAATATAACGGAGAAAATATTTAAAGAAAAAGAAGGTCACAAATTTAATTAGTTAATTGTTTTATATATTAAAAAAATGGTTGAAGGAGGTATATTACAGACTAGACTTGTGGGGTAGACTCACCCGACCCCTTGTAGTGCATATGTCAGCAGATCTACGCTGACCCTGACCTAGGTTGGAGGTAGAGGGTTGGGCCTGACTCTTTATTGAAAATCATATCCTCAGGGAGTGAGCGCTCGACCACGACCTAGGTCAAGAGGTTGGGTGTCGGACCCACCTCTTGTCAATTAAGCATGCTCAGGAGGAGGTTGACCTCGACCTTCCTTGGAGTTCATGCCTACCACATGAGCCACCATGTGGGTATGTCAGGTGCCACGTGGGTATGCCAAATTCCACATAGGTACCATGATGATGTGGCGTTGTGTAATTTTTTAATCTTTAAAGGGCCATAATTTTTTATCCCCAACTCGGATTGAGGCGAAGTTTATATCATTTAAATCGTCTTAATGAGATAAACGCAATGATGTTTTTTATTTGAAATCTTAGTGGGGTTGGGGGTTAGGAGCGGGTGTGTTTATAGGTGAGGTTCGTTGATCACCATTAACTATGGGTGTTGGATTTCATTAGGGGTGGAAATTTGTTTTGGCATTAGCACTAGTTGGGAGGTGATATGTTGTTTGGCCATCAGATCAAAGAGATCATTGGCATTGGTTGTCATCGAAATGCAACTACATTTTAAATTGTTGTGGTAGTATAAGCCCAGTGTAAGTTATCTGATGCTTTACTATAGTACATTAATAGTAACTAGCATATTTTACGAGTTTAGAATGGCTACAGAAGACTAGAATGAGGTTTTCATTAATTGTTATACAACATTTTGTCACACTCCCTATCTTGTATCCTGAAGTGTTGAACTTTGTGTCGTTAATGCCACAAATGTCATAAAATGACGAAATTTGTTTGTGCATTCACCGTGAAACATGTTCAGAAGCATCCTTGAAGAAAGTAAGAAGACTTGCCTAGAAAGAATTTTAAAGAACTGTCAAAAACCTTGATTTCAAGACCAGCACGTTTTGCATAACTAATGACCTATGTTGATCACTTTTTGAAGCATACTCTCTCAGTGCTGCCAGCATGACTTTTATCAGGGAAATCCACGTTGGTCCTCTTCACGCAGTTTTTCCCAAAATGGAGGAGAAGATTCTCTTACTAGAAGTCTCGAGAATGACGAGTTGGTTATAGGTGAACGAAGATTGGAACTAGACCTCCCATTCCTAGTCCTTGATCCTACTTTCATGGATATTTCCCTTGAGATGTGGAACTTCTCCCTCCTTTCATGGATCCTCAACTCCCTCTCCTTCCCAATAAATGAGATCCCTACTATCCACTAATGGTTGGCTAATGATTGGTTGCCTTCCTACTACTAAACTATGCCCAATTGCTACCCATTTTTCTAAGGAGAAAGGAGTGCTTGAAGGTTAAGGATAGGACTTGGAAACTCAGCTAAAGGAGACTTCCAACATCAAGTCTTAAGTGGTTGTAATGCTCCCTTTAACATTTATTAATAATACACTTAGTGTTTGTTGTCCATAAACGTGTCAATTATTTCTCATTTAGTGTAATACTCCTTGATCTATTACATGGTTTATATTGGAATGAATTTTGTTATGTATGTGTTTTTCTTCTCCACGTGATATTCCTTTCAGATATTTATCCATAACAATGAAGAGGATATTGAACTTGGAAACGAAAGAATCAAGGACGACACCAACGAATGTTAGTATTAGAGTGAGGTAGGTTCATCTATCGTCCTTTGTGTTTTTCTGGTATAAACTAGGAAACTTTACATACATTTGTATTCGTTTGTTGCTAAATCCTCCCATAGGACTAGAGGGGTCGTTTCTGTCCACGGAAAGGATTGCGTGCACAACATTAATACATTGGCCCAAATATTGAAATAACAGTATCGTGATTCCTTTATACTTCTATTGAGTTTGTAACTATGTCCGACCTTCATAATGTATATTTGGTAACTTGATGTACTTGTATTTATAATTGTAAAGCATATTTATAAATGCTAGAGTCAAAGGAAAATTTATTTTAGACAAATTCCCATTGTGACTTTTTAATTTGAATTTTTGAAATGTAGTTTTTGTTCCAAAAGTGACAATATAACTTCCCTCCATATCAAGTCATCCCTGGCTAAAAGACACACCCATTCGGCCAAGATAGACTACTATATAAAGAAAACTCAACCTCCTTTACTTAGGCATTCACATTCTCTCACACAAGACAATTTCTAAGCAAGCAAACAAAGGACAAGAAGGATGAATAAGATGAATAGAAGGATAATTTATCTCCCTCTTCTCTCTCTTGCAACTTGCATGAGTGGATTGGCTATTATCTCTTTGGTTTTCATTTTTTTGGGCATTTCGTTGCAAGGGGCCAAATTTTTTTGGTTAACTAGCAACTGTTATAGGGCCGAAAATTTTGGGGCAACTGGTAATTGCAGGAGGGCTAAAATTCTGGGTTAGACAAGCAAAAAAAATTGTTGGATCATATTGGGTGACTTGACTTAGAGGAGAAGATGAGTTTTGACCATAGGTCTAGATGTGTCTCTCATTGAACAAGAAGAATTTCTCTATTGAAAAAGTTTTTTGGATTTCTCCACTTGGTGGGTTTTCTCAGGGTAAATCTTGTCTTATTTTGTGTATTGTGATATTTATTGTTCTACCATTATTTATGGTTGAATTTCTAAAGTATATTTTTTGTACGATATATTGGAATAAGTTAAAAGGAGATCTACATCAAAAGTAATGATCAGAATTTCAAAAATATTGTGCTAATCTCTATTACACCTAGAAAATCAACACCTTCCTTGAACAATGTTATATCTAACACCAGATAAAGCTGTAACATGTTGTGGTAAAGAGTCAAAAAAAAAAAAAAAAAAACCTTATAGCCTAAAATAAATCATTTAATATGTGTAAACATTCTTAGCATCGTAGAATTAGAGAAACGTTCTTTGAGATGTGAGTTTTGTTATGTGATTCAAAAAGGCTTAAATGGTCATTATTAATTAATTTAATAATTTGTTTAAAATAGTTAGTTTTATATTGATTTTCTCAATGATATAAATTCAATGGCCTCACAACTATGGATTGACATCAGTATAATGATTAATATGATGACGATGATTGAGAACTCAAAAATTTTATAACTCAATGTATTGGTAATCCTTAATATTATAAGTTGTGCTTGCAGCTAGTAGTTAGAACCTACATCCATCTAAATATTTTAGGAAATAAGTATTGTTATTGATTTCTTTTGCGTCGGGCCTGATATTATTATCGAGCGCAAAACTCGGTTTCAGCAAAAGGGGAGGGGGTGGCAGGGCACCCCCATGATGTCATGCGAGGGGGGGCCAAATCACGGTTCCTCCTCATAGTTCCCACTATCTATTTGCTTCACTGTCGATTCACACACATAATGAACATTGGATATAGAAAATTGGGTTATAAAGTGAGAGGGAATTTAACCCCACTAAACTACTAGATGTACGATGTTGCTCCACCAATTTAATTATGTGACACTATTCGATTGGCCATCGATGTCCTTTAAGGCTTTCGCCAAACCACCAATTCCAATGACTAATACCACATCCCTAGTTGTTTTGGTTTTTGGCCACACCACCCATGTCAACACCAATTATATTAAGGGTCTACCCTAATACGGAAGGAATATTAAGAACATAATTTGAATCATTAAGTTCTGCCCAAATGCAGGTGTCAATTATACTTACGGTTAGGGATACATTCATGTAGATTTTCCCTTTTAAAATGACTAACTAAGGATGAAAGATATGAATGAAGAGAGTATGACAGGAATATCATGAACATAATGAAAAAAAATCCCCTTAATTTCTTCCGCATAACAGGTGTATGAAGGCGGGGTTGTGTGCATAATAAAGGCTCTCCCACACATACCCTCTTCCACACAACTACTTCCACACTTGCATCTTTTCTTAAAAAATGGTCAATATTCTATCACTTCAAATTTAAACCTTTGACCTTTGACCTTTGATAAGAAAACATATGCCTTGAACCATTAAACTCACTCAAACACACTTTCTCTCTTCATATGAAAAATTATTTTATTTATCAAAATTTAGACTTCAATGAAATACAAATATTTTAAATCATTTGAATTTTCATAAACATATTACAATATCAAAAATTAAATGGGTAATTCATTTGGTGTGAAGAGGCGTCCATTGAATTACTATTTTGCAATATAACTGCATGACACACTACTTCAACTTAGATTGGATTTCTATGTATAGAACAACAATTGAGTTATGTGTGTAACTCATCGGTCAGCAAGAGTAACCAATTAATAATATGCTTATCGGAGTTCTATAAATATGTATGACCAAGACTTTGGAAGGAATAAATCTTTTAAGTTCATATTGATAAATTTTCTGAGCTAAATCCTCTTCCTCCACATGAAACAATCAATTGCATTCCATAATCCGACCATGTGGATGCATTTATTGTTTTTATAGTTTGTGGCATAGTTTTATTTGAAGGGAAATGGTTTATTTCACGATGACCAAGAATTGAATGTTAGTACCTTTATTACTACTCTTAAATATGAGAAGGGATCAGATTCTTGTCTAAAGAAAACAATAGTAAAAATATTGTCAAGATTCATGAGATTGTATGTTGAGTCTAAGAACAATGAGTTTCCTATCCAATGACTTCACTTATACAGTTTAACCATGATGAGGATAATCGAATATAATAGACTCAACATGGCCTTATACTAATAACTTTGATACAGGGGCTACTTCATCATAATGGTGTTGGATTTCACTAGTATAAATGAGTGCCCAACACTTAAAATGAATATTGTGAAACAAATTTGTAATTTGTTATTGATTGCATGTTTAAAGTGATGTAAAGTGCATGGTTAATTGTTAAATTCTTGTTTGGTGGGAAGGAATTTTGATGCTATTCTATGTATTTGTATTCTTCCATTTAACTAATTATGCATGAGAAAAGGGGTATGTTCACCTAGTTTCTTAGTTTATAGGGCTTTTGATTCAAGAGAGAATGAATTTTCTACTTTGTTCATGAGCTACTACAACTCTTTGTTTTCTATGAAGAAATGCACTTGAAATGTTGTTAAAATTGTTATCATGTTTATGAATAAGTTTTTCTCAATTTTAGCCTTAGAATATGAATTTGTTAGCCTCTAAGTGCTGGAGATATGGATTGTAAAGTTCAACAGCTAGAGGAAAGATCACTATGTTTAAATACTGGAAATAGGCTTGAAACTTAGAAAACAAAAAAAAAAATTGCAGGTTGCGTAGGTTGGAGGTCAAGAGGAAGTCATAGAAGGCTTAACCTTGAATAGGTATTTCTACCTAATCTACAAAGGGTTGACCTGGTTCTCCATGCTCTCAAGTCGAGAGGTTGGGGAGTCTCTGATATCCCTTGGCTTGATGTTTTTATGTAATTAATTGTGCATATGTATGTTCCTTTTAAAATGTTTAAGTCTAAAAGACATTTGAAGAATTTAATTATTAGTAATTTATTACTGATAATTACTTATTACAAAACTATAATTATGATGTTTTACTTTTATAAATAAAGAAATCTAGAAAATTAGTTTTTGAGTATGTGTGGTTGAAAGAGATGAGGTTGCAAAATTATTGTTGAATAATAACTACCCATCAATAAGTCCTGGGCATCTAATTGGATGATTAGACTTATTGAGAAATTATGGAAATTAGCTAATTAATTGTTTCCTAGAAGACAGGGTGTTGTCTTTGAGAGTGGGAAAATGAAGCTCATTAATAAGCTAGTAACTACCTGCCACCTGTGGGTGAGGGAGAGGAAGTTAATAACCACCAAAGAGTGGTAGATGGGTAATTCATCAAAATCCTTTTTGTATACTTACTTTTGTCTCATTATAGAAAAAAATAAAGAAAATACTGAAGAGAAGCAAGGGTGAAAGGCATAAGAAAAAATTTGCAAACTCGTTATGCTCAAGGGATACTCGTTGGTTTGCAGTATTAAGGATGGGAGGAGCCAAGTACTTAATTATTAATTTTACATACTTCTATTTTCAAGTCAGTATTCTTACCTACAATACTTATTTCTCTAAATGAAGTAGCTATTTTTTCAACTGTAAAATCATGTACAATAGAGAAGAATGCAATTGGTTATGATTTATACATAAATTCTATAAAAAGAAAAGAAATTCGTTGTGCTTTCAATTATACATTCCGAAGAATAGAAAGAAAATGAAAATGGCTATATTGTGCTTATAAATTTGTACAAAGAGCCCATAAAAGAATGAAAATTATATAGTGTTATCAATAGAGACATGAATTATAGAATATAATGTCTTTATTTTTTGATAATTTTCTAGTAAAAGGGATGGATGAATTTATATGTATATTAGATAGTAATTATGTTACTATATAAATTTGTATAAGCGATGACATGATAATACACATGCGCGCGCACACACACACACATGTTAGACAAAATACTGGTCATATATAGAGTAATTCCTTGTGCGTGTAAAAGAAGGAATTAGAAATAACAAATTGCATATATAAGAGTGTGTATGTGTGTGTGTGTGAAAATATTTTAATACAAACAAGACTTTTCCTTTGATGAATAGAAATAAATAGTAGAAACATTGACAAACTCTTTCTGAAAGAAGAAAGAAAATAGTAAATAGTTTTCTATTATAACTGCAACTTAAACTCATCATTGTTCATGGAAGAAATTTTAACATAGTCTAACACAAATAATATATATTGAGGTTAATGTCGAATAATTATACAAATCTCTATAGAAATTAGAGATAAACAAAAACAAAGTATATTTACTTTTATAAGGAAAACATTAGTTATAGAAAGAAAATGTTTAGACAAAACACATCACTTATGAAAGAAAAATAGACAGATAACAAATATCTATTAGTGAGAAATAATTGTTTAGATTAAAAGAAAATTATCATACTATAAATAAGACATGATTTTGTACATGCTATTAAACAAAAAGAAATTCAATTCCATTCATTTAAATATGCACAAAATATTATATAAAAGAACTGCTAAAAATCAGATAAGGTTGAATCATTGACCTTAAAAGGAACAATATTTAAAGTTAAGTTTAAGAAATGAGTACAATTATGCACAAGGGCCTGAATATTACACTCTTCCAAAGGTTTGGAAGTAAAAATATAGAACACGCGAAAAATCTTCTAAATATGTAAGAGAGCCCTCACAACAAGGTTATGGACATAGGACTGGGTATAGGAGCATCTGTCTTGGTAGAAGAGTTGAAATTTTTGTAAGTTGAGACTGATTCAAGTATGAACTTGGAAACATCAAATGAAAAATTCATTATTTCTAGATATAGAATCATTACCTTGAAAAGATAAACATTGTAACAATGATTATAACTAGGAATAAGATAGAAATTATAAATGGAGAATTAACAGTAAGTGGATAAATGAAGAAAGGGTTTTGAGACATAATCGTGGCACAGTAAATAGTTCCATGTTACTCTCTACATGTGAAAGAAACAAACGAAATAGTTGTTTTTATAAAGATAGGGTCATAATTATTTCTTTAAAATAACAAGCATAGTTACATGTATTATTAAAATTGTACCTTGAGAATTTTAATGTGAGAGACATTGTAAATTCTATATCTATAGAGCTACAACCAATAACCAGTAAAGAAATGAAAACACACACACGTGTATGTGTGTGTGTGTGTGTGTATGTGTGTTTTCATTTCTTTATTGGATTAATCATATATATATATATTAACAGAGAAGGAATGGATTAATCTCTATTCGCAGTGGAGAAGAAAATTCTAACCACTGAATAACTATTACACGGAAAATTAAATCAAGACAAATATACTTTTAAATATTCAAGTGACAACCTACAAGCATGATTAATAGGTTAATGACACCAATTAAAAAAATTGATTAATAGGTTAATGACACCAATTAAAAAAAATATCCAAGTTAAAGTACATTTTAAATTTTATAGTGCTACAAACATATATCTCTTTAGAGTTAAACTAACCATAAAGAACATAGGTAAAGTATTTTATTAGTATATGTAATTAGGGTTTGTGGAACTTTAAACCCTAATGAAGTCAATGATTAATAAACAGAATAATTCTTTTGAATTGAAAACAAATCTAAAACCCTAAATGGGTTTATAGAGAATTTGACAAACAATAGTGGAAAAACATTACAAAGGGTTGTGAGTCTATTTAGAAACACAAACAAAGTGAAAATACCTAGAAGTCAAGTTGTCAAACCAGGATAGAGGTTATAAAAACCTGGTGACTTCCACACTCTAGAAAAGGGAACCTGTAATAAAATTTGAACCCTTATTAATTAAAAAATCCTAAAGAAATCTAGAATAGAGAAATTATATAAGGTAATTATATACATGATGAAATTAAACCAAGGGTTTACCTAAAGATCGACAATGTTGAAAGGGAAAAGCACTTGCATGATGTTACAGTCTTAAACGAAGATAGAACCCTTATGGTTAGCCACCATATGTTTTGAAACAACTCCTCACCAAAGAAACCTCACAAACTCTTAAATAAGTCTCATATGGAAAACATATCACACCAAATCAAACTAAAGCAATACAAATGTTTGAAAATTGCACCAAATAAAAAATTAAAGCATGAAAAAAGCTTCAAGTAACAATAATGTAAGTTATCTTTGAGCACCGCAAGGAGAGTGAATGAACTAACAATTTGTCAAAATGGTCTTTGTATCATGGAGAAAAACCCTAATTGTTGACATCGTTGATTTGGAAAGATCAAAAGAAAATCATTGATGTGGTAGGTCGAAAGGACCCTCCATGGAAATCCCATAAATCAACATGTGTATGTGTGGAAGGATCTAGAGGGTGTCATGTGTGTGAGAAAAAAAATACAATTAAATTAATGCGAAGAACTATATGAACAATTGTACCACATTTAAATGACGAACACAAATAATGTGTATTAATAAAGGTTTGGAAATGTATTATATTGCTACGAGATATGAGTAAAGTGTGTATTAATAAAGGTGCAACAATGTATATTACTACAAGATGTGTGTAAAGAATATACATAGGTTATGTGTCATGTATGGGGAATAGAACCATGCCAAGAAGAGGTAAATACTCGCTTTATCCACATAAAAAATGTTTTTTTTTGTTTAAGCCACACCTACTTGCTCTCGAGCTTCTCGGCGAGGGCAATGTCCTCCTGTTTTCTTTGCCTAAGAGTCTATCATGACTTCTCCTGCCACTACTCGGTTGGACGGTGGCTTTGGCTCAGAGAAAGCCGAGTCTGGTAGCCGACATACCACTTCCTGCCCTGCTTTCACCTCCCTCTGTCATCTGTATTTACACCAACAGGCTGCAGTGTGAGTGGTTTCGGGGTTTTGTTCTTTCTGCGTCTGGGTACCAACCTGTTTTGGATATTACCTGTGTGCGGGATAGGGTACAGACTACCACGGACCACAATATTCCTGGAGCTATGGCAGAGCACACAAATAATGACCCTAATGAGCCAAATCTGGAAGTAGCAGGAAGCAGAAAATATATAAAAATCTGGGATGTAGTATGTCCTATAGGAAGTTTGCCCATATCAACGGATTGTAGCCCCCGTACGCCTGATGCAACCCGCGTAGGTGAAGAATGGATTAACATTTTCGTCAAAAAGATTAGGGGCAGCCATCTTTGCATGAGGATTCGAAAGGGGTTGGATATACAGGAGCTAAAGAAGGCAATACGGATCCAAACTAGGATCCCCACCATTCACCAAAACCTGATTTTCTCTGGTCGCTGTCTACAGGACCTCCTCTCTCTTCAGGACTATGATATCATCAATGATTCAACCATTTATCTAAATCTGCATCTGCGTGGAGGAGACAACTCAATAAACTCTGGCTCCTTTCATGATGTTGTCAAGGGGAAAGGCAAATTGCAGCAGAAAACAACACCAGTACTAGAGTTACCAGGTCCATATATAGTAGAACAAAAATTGGAATCCTCTACACTCCAAGTGCATATACCAGAGGTAACTGAACTACATACTGAACTATCCAAACATGCTGTCATTTGTAGATTTAATGGTTTCTGGCCAAAATCCGATGCTCTGCATCAGTGGATTTACTCCACATGGACAACAAACTATGATGTACATTTATGCTCTAAGGGTTTTTTCATTGTTAGTTTCAGCACTGTCCAAGATAGAGACAGTATTATCAATTAGGGGCCTTGGTTTTGGGGCAATGCTGGCCTCTTCATCACTCCTTGGTTTGATGAATTCGATGCAAATACTATGAAAGCTTCCACAATGCCTGTTTGGGTGAGGCTCCATAACCTCCCTCTACACTTTTGGCATTACAAAGTTTTATTAGCCATTGGGAATTCCCTAGCGAAATTCCTAAAAATAGATGAAGACAGAGTTAGCAAGTGAATTGTCACATTTGCTAGAATATGTGTTGAGGTGGACCTGAGTCAGGGATTGCCTAATCACATCACATTGAGCTACAACAATTCATTGAGGACTCAACCACTCGACTATGAGAATACTGCTTTCAGATGCTGCAGCTGCCTGCAAACTGGACACCTCCAATATAATTTCCTGCTGACCAGAAAGGAATCCAAAGGAAAAAAGAAACAACAAAAAAGGCCTAAAGGTTGGCAGAACACTGATCTGATGGAAGAAGAGGAGGACTTGCAGTCAGAACCTCCAGAGAACCAAACAAAAATTGGTTTACACACGAGTCAGCAAATTAATCAAGATGATACTGCCCCAGATACTCATATGGAGCCAAAGAATTTACATCAGCAACCAGATCCTCAACTGGAAGTTAGTGGAATAAAAAGAACTGATGGATCGGAAGGATCTGAATCCGACAAGGATCTACCATTGAACATACCAGAAAACCAGTTGGCCATTATTTCACCCACTTCCAAATCGGAGGGTTGGAGAAGGGTGGAGAAGAAAAAGGGCAGAAAAGCATAGGCTTGCTGATATTTATTTGTTTTTTTTATTTTTGTAACTTTTTTTTTGTCCTCTTCATGGACAGCTTTCTGCATATGCTTATAGCATCTACTACATGTAATTTTGCCATATGAATAAAATTACGGATTTTTCCTCCGAAAAAAAAGGTTGTGTCATGTAATGGATACATGATAAACTCTCTTGTGAGGTTTGAAGCCTTGTTGTTCTAGTTATATTTTGGAAATAAGATCGATGATTATATAGTCATAACCATGGTATAAATATAATAACATAGAGATATATTTATATAACCATGGTATATAAGTATAATATCCTAGTGATACATACAAATATGTAAACATAAGTCAACATTTTGTCTTTGAGGTTTCTACAAGTTTCATGATTATGTAGCATATCTTCTGGATACATCGCATTAGGTTTGTTTATAATCGATGTTTCAAACCAGTAATAGTGGTTCATCTTCAGGATGTGAAAAATTGTTGAAACATTGATCTCATTTTTTTTTCAAATATATAGAAATGTGTGAGATGTTTAATCGACAGATATTGTGATTTGTTAATTTTAATTTTAATTGTTTTATTATATTTTGTTAATTTTACTTGTATTTGTGAAATTTAAGGTTTTAAAATTGTGACCAAATTAATTTAATTATTCTTTTAAAAATTATTATAGAATTATTATTTTTATTAGGGTTATGGTTAT